>WAAF01016511.1:0-26507 GCA_013400475.1 Tricholaema leucomelas
TGCAGCCCTCTGAGCATCCTCGTGGCCCTTTAATTTCCAGCTGTCACTCAGGTAAAGTTATCTACATAGGGCCTGCCTGGTCACCAAAATGGTTCAAGTGCAAAGTGCTCAGACAGACAACTCCAAAAGCTAATGGCAAGTCATGTTTCAGGATTTTTCACTGTGAGGGTGACAGAGCACTGAACAAGCTGCCCAGAAAGAATGTGGACTCTGCCTCTCTGCAGAGGAGGTTTGAGAGAACCTGGGTGTGTTCCTGTGTCACCTACTCTGGGTGATTCTGCCCTGGCAGAAGGGTTTGACGAGGTGATCTCTTGAGGGTCCTTTCCAGCCCCTAACATTCTGTGATTTACAGCAGTGCTTTACCTGTTCAGGAGGAATATATAATATCAATTATCTTGATCTGTAAGGTAGTAGCCAAGGGCTGGAGCACTTCCTGCAGCACCACTGGTACCTGTGTGATGGTTTGGGTGTTTCCCACCCCCCCACACTTTAGACATCACCCAGACCAGACTCAGCCAGCTCTGGAAATTGAATGAAGCTTATATTTACAGCTGGCACAATGTACAAGCAGATAGTTACAGTAGATACAGTTATAGACAGAAATAGACAAGGGAAAAGGGAATACAGAAACACAACAGCCCTCCCAGAAACCTGAGTCCCCAGGAGGGGCTCTCAACCACCCTTCCACCTCCTCCCTGCCCCTCTCAACCTTACCCCAGTCCCAAGGAAGAATGGAGGTTTGGCCAGGGGGGTTAAGAGGCAAGGTGGATCAGCCAAAAGAAAATGGAGGGTGAGGTTAGGAGAGAGAGATGCAGTTCAGCCAGCAGCCCAGAGCTCCCCGGGAGGCAAAGAGCAAAGAGCAAAGTGCCTTTATCTATGTTTTCCTTTCCTTTTTACACATCTCAGCAAGACCATGAGTGAAGCAGACATCAGCATTGTTTTCATTTCTCAACCTATGATCAGTCCTTCTCACCAAAACATTCTAGCTGGCTTCAAACTAGCACACCGAGCTACAGCAACAGCATGAGTTTCTTCCACCCCCTTTGCCTCCTTACCCCCAGTGCCTGAGGACAGACAAAGGTTTAGAACCATAGGTTTTGTTTGGACAGGACCTTTAAAGCTCATCTAGCCCGACTCACTCCGTGCAGTCAGCAGGGACGACTTCAAATGGTGCAGGCTGTTCAGAGACCCAAACAACCAGACCTGGAATGTTTCTAGGGGGGAAAGGGGAATGTGTCTAGGGGTGAGGCTGCCCCAGCTCTTTGGGCAACCTGGGCCAGTGGTGATTACCTGGAGTACTGCATCCAGTTCTGGAGCCTCCATTACAAGAAGGATGTGGAGATGATGGAGCATGCCCAGAGAAGGGCCATGAGGATGCTCAGAGGGGTGCAGCAGCTCTGCTGTGAGCACAGACTGAAAGAGTTGGGGCTGTGCAGACTGCAGAAGAGGAGGCTCCCAGGTGACCTTCTTGTGGCCTTCCAGGATCTGAAGGGGGCTACAAAAAAGCTGAGGAGGGACTTTTTAGGCTCTCAGGGAATGACAGGTCTGGGGGGAATGGAGTAAAGCTGGAGGTGGGGAGAGTCAGCCTGGCCATGAGGAGGAAGTTGTTGAGCATGAGAGTGGTGAGAGGCTGGAATGAGTTGCCCAGGGAGGTGGTTGAGGCCCCATGGCTGGAGGTGTTTAAGGCCAGGCTGGCTGAGGCTGTGTGCAGCCTGCTCTAGGGTAGGGTGTCCCTGGGCATGGCAGGGGGGTTGGAACTGGCTGATCCTTGTGGTCCCTTCCAACCTGACTGATTCTATGGCTCTATGATTTCACCACCCTCAGTATAAAAACGTCCTGCTTCCATCTAGTCTAAATCTCCCCTCTTTGAGTTTAACACCATCACCCCTTGTCCTGTCACAGCGAGCTCTGCTAAAAAGTCTGTCCCCGCCTTTCTTAAAGGCTCCTCCGTCTAAGGAGGCTGCAGTAAGACCCCCCCCGGAGCCTCTCTCCGCCCGGCTGCACAACCCCAGCTCTCTTCGCCCTCCCTCGCTGCGCTCCCGCCGCCTCCGCACCTCCGCGCCCTCTCCCGCCCTGCCCACAGCTGGCTGCAGCACGGCCTGGCGGCGCCACCTAGCGGCAAGCTTCCGCCGTGCTCCGGCACCAACGGGCCGCGCTGTCTCTCCGTCCGCCCAGACGCGTCGGGGAGCGGCGGCCCTCAGGGTGCAGCCGGCGGGGTAGTGAGTAACGTGCGGCTCCAGAGGTGGACCAAGGTCACACGTAGGTAAGTACCAGGGATGTTCTGCGCTGGGTGTTAGACTCTGACGAGCAAAGAGGCTCAACCCAGCCTCGCTCCTCTTCGGTTGGAGCTGCAGCGGTGCGGAGCACACCGGCTGCCCGGTGGAACCGGACTGTGCTGAAGTAGAGCTCTACTAGGAAAATAATTACAATGGAAAAGTGCTTAGATAGGAAGACTATGCTTGACTTTCGAGCTGTCCAGTCTGGAGAAGAGGAAGCTCCCAGGTGATCTTCTTGTGGCCTTTCAGGATCTGAAGGGGGCTACAAAAATGCTGGGGAGGGACTTTTGAGGCTGTCAGGGAGTGACAGGACTGGGGGGAATGGAGCAAAGCTGGAGATGGGGAGAGTCAGAGTGGAGGTGAGGAGGAAGTTTAGCGTGAGAGTGGTGAGAGGCTGGAATGGGTTGCCCAGGGAGGTGGTTGAGGCCCCATGGCTGGAGGTGTTTAAGGCCAGGCTGGATAGAAGAGAATAGAATTGACTAGAATATAATCAAATAGAATAGAATAGAATAGAACAGAATAGAATAGAATAGAATAGAATAGAATAGAATAGAATAGAATAGAATAGAATAGAATCAGGGTTGGAAAGGACCACAAGGATCATCTAGTTCCAACCCCCCTGACATGGGCAGGGACACCCTACTCTAGATCAGGCTGCTCACAGCCTCATCCAGCCTGGCCTTAAACACCTCCAGGGATTGGCATTGGAATGGGCTGCCCAGGAAGGTGGTGGAGTCACCCTCCCTGGAGGTGCTCAAGCAAAGCCTGGATGAGGCACTTAGTGCCATGGTCTGGTTGATTGGCTAGGGCTGGGTGCTAGGTTGGACTGGATGAACTTGGAGGTCTTTTCCAACCTGGTGGATTCTATGATCTTCAACTAAAATGGGTTGCTCAAAGCTCTGTCCAACCTAACCTGCAGTGGTTCCAGGGATGGGGTATCTACCACCTCTCTGAGCAGCCTTGGCCAGTGTCTTACCACCCTCAGTGTAAAAGTACTCCACAGCTGGGTATGGAGGTGTGGTAATAACATTAACAGCCAGGTGAGAATACTATGAAAGCTATGAAAATTCTATACTAATATTAAATCTCACTTATTTCTAAGGCACAAGCACACGTTTGTGGGTATTTACACAGTGAGCAGGCAATTTAAACAGTTAAGCAAAACCAGCAAAACCTAAACGTTAATTGGAGCTCTGGGGAAGAGATTCTTGAGGTGCAATATGCTGCTTGGCCTCTAGAGGGCTCTGCTGAGACAGAAAGCACAATCAGGTCAAGTTACAGAACCAAGGCAGAGCTTTCATTACAAAGAGGCTTTTTAGAATGTGTCCTTACAAACCACTATCTCCAGATCTCCCAGACTGCATCAGAGTTCCAAACAGTGCCCAAACACTTAGAGGGGTTGCTGTCGGTGGTCTGGTACTGTAATGGAGGGGCAGTTAATTAATGCAAGATAATATTTTCCCCAAATTAATATTGTTTATTCATTTTGATATTCAGAACTCTCACCACCCCAACTACTAATAAGAATGGGTTCTTCACAGGGTCATGGAAACATACAGAGCAATAACTAGGTCTAGAAACACCTTGCAGAAATATAGAATAGAATAGAATAGAATAAAATAGAATAGAATAGAATCAACCAGGTTGGAAGAGACCTCCAAGATCATCCAGTCCGACCTAGCACCCAGCCCTAGCCAGTCAACCAGACCATGGCACTAAGTGCCTCATCCAGGCTTTTCCTGAACACCCCCAGGGACGGTGACTCCACCACCTCCCTGGGCAGCCCATTCCAATGCCAATCACTCTCTCTGACAACAACTTCCTCCTAACATCCAGCCTAGACCTCCCCCAGCACAACTTGAGGCTGTGTCCCCTTGTCCTGTTGCTGGTTGCCTGGGAGAAGAGACCAACCCCCCCCTGGCTACAGCCTCCCTTCAGGTAGTTGTAGACAGCAATGAGGTCTGCCCTGAGCCTCCTCTTCTCCAGGCTAAACAACCCCAGCTCCCTCAGCCTCTCCTCATAGGGTTTGTGTTCCAGGCCCCTCACCAGCTTTGTTGCCCTTCTCTGGACACGTTCCAGCACCTCAACATCTCTCTTGAATTGAGGAGCCCAGAACTGGACACAGTACTCAAGGTGTGGCCTGACCAGTGTTGAGTACAGGGGAAGAATAACCTCCCTCGTCCTACTGGCCACACTGTTCCTGATACAGGCCAGGATGCCATTGGCTCTCTTGGCCACCTGGGCACACTGCTGGCTCATCTTCAGCCTACTATCCACCAGTACCCCCAGGTCCCTTTCCTCCTGGCTGCTCTCCAGCCACTCTGTCCCCAGCCTGTAGCGTTGCTTGGGGTTGTTGTGGCCAAAGTGCAGAACCCTGCACTTGGCCTTGTTAAATTTCATCCCATTGGCCTCTGCCCACCCATCCAGCCTGTCCAGGTCCCTCTGCAGGGCTCTCCTACCTTCCAACAGATCAACACCTGCTCCTAGCTTGGTGTCATCTGCAAACTTACTGATGCTGGACTCAATCCCCTCATCCAGATCATCAATAAAGATATTGAACAGGACTGGGCCCAGCACTGATCCCTGGGGAACACCACTAGTGACAGCTGCCAACTGGATGTGGCACCATTCACCACCACTCTCTGGGCTCGGCCTTCCAGCCAGTTCCTGACCCAGCACAGAGTGAATCTGTCCAAGCCATGAGCTGCCAGTTTAGCCAGGAGCTTGTTGTGGCAGACAGTGTCAAAGGCTTTGCTGAAGTCCAGGTAGACTACATCCACAGCCTGCCCCACATTCACCTGGCAGGTAACCTGATCATAAAAGGAGATCAGGTTGGTCAGGCAGGACCTGCCCTTCCTAAACCCATGCTGGCTGGGCCTGATCCCTTGGCCATCCTGTAGGTGCTTTGTGATGGCACTCAAGATGACCTTTTCCATGACCTTGCCTGGCACTGAGGTCAGGCTGACAGCTCTGTAGTTTTCTGGCTCCTCCTTTCGACCCTTCTTGTGGATGGGTATCACATTGGCCAGCTTCCAGTCTTCAGGGACCTCTCCAGTGAGCCAGGACTGTTGATAAATGATGGAGAGTGGCTTGGCCAGCTCATCTGCCAGCTCTCTCAGAACCCTAGGATGGATCCCATCTGGCCCCATGGACTTATGAGGATCCAAGTGGCTCAGCAGGTCCCTTACCTCCTCCTCATGGATTAGAGGGGGACTATACTGGTCCCTGGCTCCACCTGCCAGCTCAGGAGGCCAGTTGTCTTGGAGACAACCTGTCCCACTGTTGAAGACTGAGGCAAAGAAGGTGTTAAGCACCTCTGCCTTTTCCTCATCTATAACAGTAATTGAACTGAAAGAGAAGGTTCCTGTGGTCCATATACCATTTGTGGTCAATACACCACTTGTCCACTAGATGGACTCAAGGAGTACCTTTCTGCTTCTGGCAGAAGGCAATTAGTGAATTACAAGAGGCTCTAAGTATTTACTCACAAAATATTATCTCCCGACTCGTGGGGCTGGCTACAGCTTCAGACAGTACCCAAAGGCTCTCAGGGAATTCTGTTACTGTCTTGTCAGTCGCTGAGGCTTCTGATTCTTCCTAGGCTTCACAGAGTGCTGGGGAAAGGAGGCAAACAATCTCTGACCTTGTGCTGCCTTCTCTGGGTGATCTGTATATCTCCAGGACTTCCTGTCCTGGCAAGAAACTTTCAGGTGTAGGCAGGATGTCTTGCCACGTGCAGTGTCAGCACAATGTCACACTGGCTATGCAGGCTGATCATGTGGAGGCCTGTAGAGCCTGTTCCTGGTAAACTCAAGGTGGTGGAGTTTCCAGACAAACAAACTCAGAGGATCAGAGTTTGTTACTTCGTGGCAGAGCTAGCTTATAGCTTAGCATAGCATGCAAGATGCAATAAGGCAGTAAGGCAGTATAATGCCAGGAACAGAGAGCAATGGCAGCAGACAACAGCAGGCACTAATACAACAGCAGAGCACATTATGTTAGCTGCTCAACTCCTTTTATCAATACAGCCTGAGACCAATGGGCCTTTGGACACAGAATAACCAACCAGAATGGCAGTTGGCCAAGCTTGACCATATTAAGTGAAAGCGTAGGCTTGCTTTAGTCAAATTTGGGAAAAGCATAGGCCTTGCACAGGGCAGGCACAAGCTCAGCCTGTGTACCTTGTTTACCACAGGATGTAAACAAGTCTGGGCAGGCAGGGTCCTTAGACTCAGTGGCTCCAGGTTCTTTGTGCTTCTCCCCAAAACAGAAGGAGGGAGAGCAGAAAAACATGTCTGGGCAGGCCAGGGCATGGAGAAGCCTATTTCAGCCTATCAGACCTACCACAACAGGTACCCATTGGAGGCTTTTGGAGTTTCCCCAGGACTCTGGCAGGCTGCTGGGGTTTTTACAGTCTCTGACCTGGTCTTGGTCCCTTCTTGGGTGGACAGTGTCCTTTCCAGGGCTCCAGACTCCTCACGGTGTCTTGCTGGTAGCAGTAACCTGCTGTCTCACCACACAGGCTGCAGTGAGGTCTCCGTGAGCAAGCTCTCCGTAAGCAAGCTCTCCAGCCAGGAGCAGCCTAGTGCTTTCAGTTCCTGCTAGGCTGGCCATGGGTTTTGGGCAGCTTTCAGCAATGATTCTTGCCTACTGTGCAAAGGCACTTAATGCCTCTCTCTGGTAAACTGAGGCACGGCAAGAAGTTTCCAGGGAGACAAGCTTGAAGCATCACAGTTTGTTATTACACAGTAAAGCTGGTCTGAAGCAGCATGGCAAGGCAGAACAAGGCAAAATGGCAAAGTGTGCGGAGACAGAGCACATTGTTTACAACTTTGCTCATGTCTATCAATTGTCTGAGTCCTGATGGTTCCATTTGGCCACAGAGGTTAGCCAATCAGAATGGCACTTTGCCAAAACTAACCGTATTAGGTGAAACCAGAGGCTTGCTTTACCCAGATTTAGGAAAGCACAGGCCATGCATAAACAAGTGTATGCACCTTGTTTACTGCAGGAGCAGACTGGGTGGCTCCAGGCCTTTTGTCCTTTCCCCTGTTGCTCCCCTCCTCCAACAGAGAGAGAGGAGGGAGTGGGGGATCATGCCAGGACACATAATTGGCCATTTTGGCCTTCCACAACAGGAGGTAATATGACTTAGCCATCACAAACACATGTGACCAGTATTGGTGTTGCTGTAGCACTTTGAGAAGATCAAGTTGTTCTCCATTCCTGATTGTTCTCCATTTCCTGCTTTAGAGGTGATGATGCATTGATAAACCAGGATCCATCTGCCATTTACACACATATGGGACTACTTCAATGCAATCCAAGACTACTTTATCTGTTTCTTCCTTTATTATGTTGAATTCAGTGCCAAAAGCTTGTTTCATCAGCTCCTCAGAGAGGCCACCCACCTTTCTGTGCTCCCTTGGCACCACACTCCTGGTCATGGACTGCTGCAGTCCTGTGTGGATCAATCCCTCCTCAAATACTTTGGGACTGGCTGCAAGAACCTGACTTCAGGTGATCCCTCAGGAAACTGCAGCCAGAAATCCATCCATCCATGTATCCAGCCATCTGTGCATCCATCCTCCTTATCACAGAATCAACCAGGTTGGAAGAGACCTCCAAACTCATCCAGCCCAACCTAGCACCCAGCCCTGTCCAATCAACCAGACCATGGCACTAAGTGCCCCAGCCAGACTTTGCCTCAACACCTCCAGGCACAGCGACTCCACCACCTCCCTGGGCAGCCCATTCCAATGCCAATCACTCTCTCTGACAACAACTTCCTCCTAACATCCAGCCTAGACCTCCCCTGGCACAACTTGAGACTGTGTCCCCTTCTTCTGGTGCTGGATGCCTGGCAGAAGAGCCCAACCCCACCTGGCTACAGCCTCCCTTCAGGGAGCTGCAGACAGCAATGAGCTCTGCCCTGAGCCTCCTCTTCTGCAGGCTGCACACTCCCAGCTCCCTCAGCCTCTCCTCACAGGGCTGTGCTCCAGGCCCCTCACCAGCCTTGCTGCCCTTCTCTGGACACCTTCCAGCACCTCAACATCTCTCTTGAACTGAGGAGCCCAGAACTGGACACAGCACTCAAGGTGTGGCCTGATTAGTGCTGAGCACAGGGGCAGAATAATCTCCCTTGTCCTGCTGCTCACACTGCTCCTGAGCCAGCCCAGGATGCCATTGGCTCTGCTGCCCACCTTGCCCCCCAATTTCTCATCTCTTTGTGACCATAGCCTTAAAGGCAGTCCCATTGGATCTCCTGAGCTCAGGCAGGCTCACAATGTCCAAGGGATGAAGCCCTTGCCCAAAAGTGATGATGCACATCTGAACTGCAGTCAACATAAGCTTGCTTTGGTACAAACCTTTATTATCTCCCATCTTCTTGCCACAGCCATCATTGAAACAACTGACATTCATATTCTATAGGCACCATAAAAAGTTACCAAGTATAAAACTGTAGTTCACAAAGTAAAAACTCTTCAGGGTTGACTTTCTGTTAAGAGAATTTGGTGGAGAGATGCTCACCCAGAAGCAAACTGGCAGCCACTGTCACCTTGACTGGCTTGGGAAGGCAGTGGTTTGAAGGCAGTGTCTTGTTGATAAGATAATCATCTTCCCTGTGATTTCTCCTGCCATGAAAAGGCTCTAGGAGAACCACACCACCAAAGAAGCTACCAGAGATCTGAGCACAACCCAATTCTTCTCATAGAATCAACCAGGTTGGAAGAGACCTCCAAGCTCATCCAGTCCAACCTAGCACCCAGCCCTAGCCAATCAACCAGACCATGGCACTAAGTGCCCCAGACAGGCTTTGCTTCAACACCTCCAGGGACGGCGACTCCACCACCTCCCTGGGCAGCCCATTCCAATGCCAATCACTCTCTCTGCCAACAACTTCCTCCTAACATCCAGCCCAGACCTCCCCTGGCACATCTTAAGACTCTGTCCCCTTATTCTGTTGCTGCTTGCCAGGGAGAAGAGACCAACCCCACCTGGCTACAGCCTCCCTTCAGGGAGCTGCAGACAGCAATGAGCTCTGCCCTAAGCCTCCTCTTCTGCAGGCTGCACACCCCCAGCTCCCTCAGCCTCTCCTCACAGGGCTGTGCTCCAGGCCCCTCCCCAGCCTTGCTGCCCTCCTCTGGACACCTTCCAGCACCTCAACATCTCTCTTGGATTGAGGAGCCCAGAACTGGACACAGCACTCAAGCTGTGTCCTGAGCAGTGCTGAGCACAGGGGCAGAAGAACCTCCCTTGTCCTGCTGGCCACACTGCTCCTGAGCCAGCCCAGGATGCCATTGGCTCTGATGCCCACCTGGGCACACTACTGGCTCATCTTCAGCTCCTCTCTACCAGCACCCCCAGGTCCTTTTCTTCCTGGCTGCTCTCAGCCACTGTGTCCCCAGGCTGTAGCAGTGTTTCTCAGGCAGCTGAGGAGGGGCACGTCACCACCCTGACTAGCTGTGTGCTCTTGCTTTGCCCAGCATGACCTGCCCCATTGATACCTGTGCTTACCAACTTGGGAAGACTCCTTCAGTGGCAGCAGTGGAAGGTCTGGTGCCTGCACTAGCCACAATGGGACAACAGCTTCCAGGGCCCTTCCAGCTGCCTGCTGCAGGGCTGTTCTACCAACGTGCCCACACGGAGACAGGACACAAGTGAGACATCGCATTCAGGTGCAGAAGCGGATCCAGAGGAGGAACAGTGAAGCTGGTGCCTGGTCTAGAGAACAAGTTCTGTGAGAAGCAGCTGTGGGAACTGGGGTTGTCTAGCCTGGAGAAAAGGAGGCTCAGGGGACACCTTCTCACTCTCTACAACTGTCTTAAAAGATGCTGGAGTGAGGTGAGGATCGGTCTCTTCTCTCATAGAACAAGCAATAGGACAAGAGGAAATAGCCTCAAGTTCTGCCAGGGGAGGTTTAGCTTGGACATGAGAAACAATTTACTCCCCAAAAGGGTTATAAAGCTCTGGAACAGGTTGCTCATGGAAGTGGTGGAGTCTCCACCTCAGAAGGATTTAGAAGACCTTTAGATATGGAGCTGAGGGACATGATTCAGTGGTCACTTGGCAGCACTGGGTTAAGGTTGGACTTCATGATCTTAAAGGTCTTTTCTAGTGGAACAGTTCCATGATTCTGTGATTTCAGATGGCATCATGCCCATCAGCTTTAGAGACTAATACTCTCTGCACCAGACATTTGCCAGTGAGACCTCACCTGCAAGCACCATGGTCAGCAATGCACAGCAGCTGGTGAGGAACACTACGTATTTAAGCAGCCTGGAGATTTTGTTTTCTTCTCCATCTCCCTCTCTTACAAGGCAATGAAGATTTCCAGACTAGCACAACCCCTGCTTGTCCTAATTGTGCCAGTTCTGGATGGCATTCAGAGCTCACAAACAATCTTCTCATGAAATTCAGAGGTAAGCCTGTCTGCAGGGCACCCTCTGGACTAGATACTCCCTAGACGTCGTGGTGAATTTGATCAGCAACAATCCATGGTTGCTTCCCATCTTCACCCCAGCCCTGATGCTTTTGAATTTCCGTCCTGAGCTTCTGTATCATTAAGGTAATGGGAAAAGATCACAGCGAGGGTGAGAGGAAATGTCTCATTAGAGCAGATGATCTAGGACAGAATGGTCTGACACAGCCTCCACATTCTTCCTTCATGAATAAGCAGCACCACTCACCGTGGCAGGCAGCAAAGAAACAAATCAGAGAATCCCGGCACGGTGGGGGTTGAAAGGGCCCTCTGGGGATCACCCAGTCCAGCCCCCATGCTAAAGCAGAGTCACCCGCAGCAGCTTGCCCGGAGCTTGACATCTCTGCAGAGAAGAAGACTCCACAACATCTCTTGGCAGCCTGCTCCAGTGCTTCAGCACCCTCACAGGAAAGAATGTTTTCCTCCTGTCCAGATGGAACCTCCTGGGTTCCAGCTTGAGCCTATTGCCCCTTGTCCTGTTGCTGGGCACCACCAAAAAGAGTCTGGCCACATCCTCTTGCCCCTACCCTTTAGCTATCGATAAGCATTGATGAGACTCCCCTCAGTCTTCTCCAGACTGAACAACCCCAGGTTTCTCAGTCTCTCATCAGAGAGATGCTCCAGTCCCCTCAGCATGTTCATAGCCTCTGATGGACTCTGGCCAGTAGTTCCCTGCTTCTCTTGAACTAGGTGAGGCCACAAGTGGACACAGTCCTCCAGATTTGGCCTCGCTAGGGCAAATGCAGAGGAAGAGTCACACAGCTGGATAAGGGAAAATGGCTTAGCTCTTACCAAGCCCTCATGATCCCAGAAACCTCTTTGCTAGTTACCAGAACTGCTGTGTTTGGCCTCCCCAAACACATGTCCTTCCAAGAGCTGGAACAATCCTGACCTGAAGCTGCCTTGTCATGTTGCTTCATGTCCTCAAGCCCTGCTCCTAAGGAGTATGATAAGCTACCACTCAGTATTTTGTGTGCATACACAGTCGGGTTCTTAGCCCAGAGACGGATGGACAGAGGGTGAGGAGGTAAGAGGTCTACACCACAGTGAAAGGAATGGAGCACAAGAACACAGGGCACCAAGAAGGCTAAAGTGGAGTAGAGGCAGGCTGTGGCACACTGACAGCAGTCTGTCAGATAAGAGGGCTGCTTCTTGAGGCATCACAAACGTCAGCCCTGTTACCCTAGAGACAGAGAGAGCAGGAGTTACTGGCTTGGTGCTGGTCACCTCTGAGCAACAGACAGACAGACAGAAGAACAGCTCTCCTAAGGAAGCCAGCTTGTTGACAGAGGGTTTTTTGGAGCACACAGATCACAACACACACCTGCTCTGTCCTGAAAACGTTTGTTCAGCTTCAGTTCCTTAGGAATCCAGCCCACAGGAGCTATTTCTGTTCTTTAAACATCTTTGTCTGGCTAAGAACTTTTCTCCCCAGGTTTTCCCAAAATCTCAACTGCATTTCTTCTCCAGAGACTCCAGCCCAGCAGGCAGACAATGTGTCCAGTGCATTTGTGGAGGGAGTGTTGCTGTTCTTGGAGCACTCCAGCTGAACTGACTCAGTTGCAGATGCTCCAGGCTACCTGACAAACCTGTGCATGTCTTGTCAGAGCACCAAACTGATGTCATGTTCAGGTGCTGAAGCAAACCAAACATGCCAATCAAACCAGATCTGTCAGGTAGAAAGTATTTACAAAGACATGGATTTATCTCACTAAAAATTCAATAACCCAGGCCAATGGGATGAGGTTCAACAAGGCCAAGTGCTGGGTCCTGCACTTGGGTCACAATGACCCCATGCAACACCACAAACCTGGGGAAGAATGGCTGGAAATTGCCTGCCAGAAAAGGATCTGGGAGGCAATTCAGTGCTGATTGACAGCTGCCACAGAATCACAGAATATATCTGGCTGAAAGAGACTTCCAAGATCATCCAGTCCAACCCTCAACCCAGCACTGAAGGGCCAACACTAAACCATGTCCCTAAGTGCCAGGTCCCCATGCTGCTTGAACACCTCCAGGGATGGTGACTCCACTACTGCCCCAGGCAAACCATTCCAGTGTTTGAGAAGCGTTTCAGTGAAGCAGTATTTCCTAATACCCAGCCTGAACTTCCCTTGGTACAGTTTGTAACCATGTCTGAACATGAGGCTGCAATGTTCCCAGGTGGCCAAGAAGGCAGACACCATCCTGGCCTGTACCAGCAGGACCAGGGAAGAGATTGTACCCCATACTGGAGCTGTTCAAGGCAGGACTGGACGTGGCACTTGGTGCCATGGTCTAGCCTTGAGCTCTGTGGTGAAGGGTTGGACTTGATGATCTGTGAGGTCTCTTCCAACCCTGATGATACTACTACTACTACTATGATACTCAGCCCTGGTGAGGCTGCACCTTGAATACTGCATTCAGGTTTTGGCACCTCCTTGCAAGAACATAGAGGAGCTGGAGTATGTCCAGAGAAGGACAACGAAGCTGGAGAAGGGTCTAGAAAACAAGGCTTCTGAGGGCTGGCTGAGCACACTGGGGTTGTCCAGCCTGCAGGAGAGGAGGCTGAGGGCAGAAAGTTGAAAGGAAGGTGAAGCAAGGCAGGAGTTGGTCTCTTTTCCCTAGTACCAAATGACAGGATGAGAATAAATAGCCTCAAGCTGCAACAGGGGAGGGTTAGATTGAATATTGGAATAGGCTGTCCAGGGAGGTTGGAATAGGCTGTCCAGGGAGGTGATGGAGTCACCACCCCTGGAAGTGTTCAAAATAAATGTGGATGTGGTGCTGTTGGACATGATTTAGTGGTGACCTGGCAGTGCTAGGTTAATGTTTTGACTCTCATCTTAAAGGTTTTTAACCAAACAAAATAAGTCTATGATTCTAGACTGAACTTCTTTTAACAGAATCACAGAGTGGTTCGGGTTGAAGGGACCTTTCAAGGTCATCTAGTCCAACTGCCCTGCAATGAGCAGACATAGAACCATAGAATCAACCAGGTTGGAAGAGACCTCCAAGCTCATCCAGCCCAACCTAGCACCCAGCCCTAGACAATCAACCAGACCATGGCACTAAGTGCCTCAGCCAGGCTTTGCTTCAACACTCCAGGGATGGCAACTCCACCTCCCTGGGCAGCCCATTCCAATGCCAATCACTCTCTCTGACAACAACTTCCTCCTAACATCCAGCCTAGACCTCCCCTGGCACAGTTTGAGACTGTGTCCCCTTCTTCTGTTGGTGCTTGCCTGGCAGAAGAAACCAACCCCAGCTGGCTACAGCCTCCCTTCACAGGCTGCACACCCCCAGCTCCCTCAGCCTCTCCTCACAGCGCTGTGCTCCAGGACCCTCCCCAGCCTTGCTGCCCTTCTCTGGACACCTTCCAGCACCTCAACATCTCTCTGCAATGGAGGAGCCCAGAACTGGACACAGCACTCAAGGTCTGGCCTGAGCAGTGCTGAGCACAGGGGCAGAAGAACCTCCCTTGTCCTGCTGCCCACACTGCTCCTGAGCCAGCCCAGGATGCCATTGGCTCTGCTGCCCACCTGGGCACTGCTGCCTCATCTTCAGCTACTCTCTACCAGCATTCCCAGGTCCTTCTCTGCCTGGCTGCTCTCAGCCACTCTGCCCCCAGCTTGTAGCACTGCTTGGGGTTGTTGTGGCCAAAGTGCAGAACCCTGCCCCTTGCCTTGTTAAACCTAGTTAAATCAACTAGATCAAGTTGCTCGTAGCCCTGTCCAGCCTGAGCTTGAGCACACTCTGAGTTCCAAGACTGATGCATTTCAACCCAAAAAAAGAGTTGGCCAAGGTTTTTTTCCTTTTCATTTCCTAAATGGATATCTATCTTTAGGCTAAACCTTGTCTAAATGTGCCAGGCACATCTGGTTTCTATACATCTCCTCAGCCTGCTGCACTCTAGAGTTGTGCTCACGCTGCCAAGGTGTGTCAGGCTGCTGCACAGCTCTCCACCTGCGTCCCCACATCTGTCAGTGGGCATGGGAGAGACCCCCCACTTCCTTGGTGAAGTTTCAGAGCTAGTGGGAAGAAAGCAGGCTGCCTTTCCTCTGTGGCAGCACTTGGCATATGGCAACTGTAACTGACACAAGATGTGCAGTTCACATGCTTGCCCCAGCAGCTTCCTCAGTACACTTGTCCCATCCTCTGCCTGCCACCTGTCCTGGTTCTGGTTAGAACACAACTAACTCTGTGCAGTGATTTGACTCTTCAGCTCAGACTCTTCAGGAATTCCATCCCCCTACATTATAGTCACTACAAAGCTTAGAGATCACCGGGCTCAGGCCAATTCTTCAGTGGTCAGTGTCTGAGGAGGACTCTGTTCTGCTTTCGATCCTGGTCCATGTGTTCCTCAATCCAATTCCAGAATCCATCAATCCATCTCCTGAATCTTGTTCCTGTGTGCTGCTCAGTCCAGTCTGGGACTTCTGCCACAGCATCAGTGATGACAGTGAGGTCACTGCCATCAGGAGGACTGGGTTTGATTTTGGTCTGCTTCTATTTGTACCAGTTTCATTTTATTATTTCCATGCAAACCGGTTTAGTTTTATTTTCTAACCCATCAGTCTCTGTCCCTTATTCCCTTTCTTTTCTCTTTGGGAAGGGAGAGGGGTTCATAGAAAGTGTCTCACTTTAGTGGCCAGCCCAGCCCTAGCCCTTGACACAATCTCCTCTGTGCCTGGAAGTAGCAAACAAAGCTGCTTATCCTCCAAACCAGTGACCCCAAGCACAGTTTGTCCAAAACAGTCACTTCATTCGCTGCTTCCACTACCCGGCCAAGCACGCACACGGCAAACTCCACCACTCTGCTCCTCCAAACAGGCTCTGCTCCCTAGCGTGGACAAAGCACTTTCACTGATATCCTCTCCAGGGCAGAGAGCTGCTATTTAGTCTTGATTTGACAGGTAAATAGCTTACAAAAGCCCTCTGCAGCAAACATACACCTTCAGATCAACGGAAGAGCAGCAGGGTCTTCTGCTTCTCAGACAACAACCCGACGCTGCGTTTGATACGTGCTGGTTAAGTCTCTGAGCTCCTCAGCAAACCTTTCTCAGGTTTATACACTTCCTGATCATGTTCTTGTGCTCAGGCAATTTCTGCTCGAGCTGTGACTGGGAAGTGTGGTTGTACAAACATCTGTGAGGAGTCTCTCACTACAATTTCTGGTATGGATGAACCTAAACAGACAACTCAAAACAGCACTGGCTTCGAGGGTCACACACTCGGGATTGGTTTTTTTCCCAACACAGTAAGATAAAAATCAATAAACCATCTAATAATCCCTTCTTAAATTTGTTCCTTACACAAGGATAGTTACAGATTGCAAAATACAGATTGCAAGAAAGGTATCTTTCACCACACACTGGCATTTTCCATAAGGTTTGGAAATGCAGACGGCATTCGCTACTCAAAGACCAGAGTTTTATGCTCAGGGATCCCATAATTTCTTTTGTGCTCTTCAAACAATGTTCTGAGTTTCTGTAGGTACAATGCATGTAGCTGTTCAATCTCTTCAGTGCTGGGGTTCAGGTTCTGCTGTACAGGGATGGGGCTTCCCACTGCAAATCAAACACAATGGTAGCATTGATTAGCTTCAGTAATGTCTCTTTTGCAGCTGAACAACTCTCCACCTCTCCACCAATTCCACCACTGCTCTCAGCAAGGTGGCAGAATCATAGCACAATTCTCTTGCTCTGCAGAATGTCCTTCACAAACCTGAGCCCTGGGTCTGGTTCTCCATTTTTGCTCCAGTTCAGATGACATGGCATGAATGGCTCAACATGAGCCAGCAGTGTGCACTTGCAGCACAGAAACCCAACCAGAGCCCAGGCTGCAGCAGGAGAAGTGTGGGCAGCAGGTTGAGGGAGGTGATTCTCCCCCTCTACTCTGCTGAGACCCTGCCTGGAGTACTGCATCCAGCTCTTGAGCCCCTATGACAAGAGGGATGTGGAGATGGTGGAGTGTGTCCAGAGAAGGGCCAGGAGGATGCTCAGAGGGCTGCAGCAGCTCTGCTGTGAGCACAGACTGAGAGAGTTGGGGCTGTGCAGNGGGGGGGTTGGAACTAGATGATCCTTGTGGTCCCTTCCAGCCCTGACTGATTCTGTGATTCTGTGAGTTTGAAACCTTGTGCTGGTTTGAAGCTAATTGGAGTATTTTAATGAGATAAATCAGATCACTGGTTGTAAGAAGAAACTAATGATGAAGTCCACAGCATTCACTGGTTTGCCAAAAGGGATAAAAAGCCAAAAAGTAAACAATTTCTCCCACTCTGCCCTGGAACACTTCTCTATTCACTCCTTCATTCTGCTCTAATCTCTCCACTAACAAATAACATCGTAAGCTTTGCTGGTTGTTTTTACTTGCCTGTTTGGGAAAGTAGAGGCAGAAAGAGAGGGTAGCTTTGAGTCCCTTCTGGGCACTTTTCTTTGTCCAGGAGGGAGTTTGGATTTCTGTATTATTTCTAATTTGTATGTAAATTAGTTCCTGACCCACCACAACTCTCCATCCTTCCAGTTCAGCAGCAACAGGGCTGATGAGAAGAGGGTTAAGCTTAGAATAGAACNAACCCCACCTGGCTACAGCCTCCCTTCAGGGAGTTGTAGCCAGCAATGAGCTCTGCCCTGAGCCTCCTCTTCTCCAGCCTAAACAATTCTCTCCCTGTAGAGTTACAGCTGTAGCTTTAAGGGGCATTTTGCACTTCGACATGCAATCCCATGGGCTGTCTGCTATCTGCACACCAGAGTAATAATCCACGAGTTCAAAAGAACATTTAAGAAAATCCCTCTCCTCTGAGCTGATCTGAATACTAAAGGCAGCCAATGTGAGGGACATTCCTACGAGGACAGTGGTGCCCTCAACCACAAAGCCACAGGAGAAGGGTTGAAGGGAATACAGATCCTCTGACTAGTTGAACGTGGCTATTGCTGTGCCAGCACCAGAAACGTCCTTGGCTGCCTCACCCTACAAAGTGTTGGCACACAAAATCCCCAGACCCTGAGAGGTGTCTGTGAATCATCCATTGCCCACCAGTGTCATTCCAACCAAGGTATTCTCCAGCTGCTGCACAAAGCCTGCTTGCTACCTGCTGTGAGCAAGAGCAAAAGGGAGCAGGGGAGGCAATAGCAGCGGGCAGGCAGCTCCTCTGCTAAAAGCTACAGCTATAAAGAGAGAAGCTTCCCATGACCTCAGCCTTCCTTGTCTTATTCAGTTGCTACAGATTTTGACAGCTGTTCTTGCACTGAAGGCACCAAGAGCTTAACAGACCCAGCTGAGGTTACAGAGGAAGTCTGGAGAAAAGCAGAGAGTTAAAAGCACCCCCAGGAGCCTTGACAAAGGCACCTGAAAATCCCTTTCCGACAGATGTTCCACTTCAAATTGGATGGTGCTGACTAAAGCGAAGGGAAGTCTAGCCAGAATCACAATAGGGCTGCTGCTGCATTTTCCTGCTGCAGCTTCAGCTGTCAACAGCTCTCAGGCCCTACACAGTGGCTGAAATTCACTCTTCAGATGGCTCAGGGTGAAAACCCAGCCCTGAATTGAACAGGTTGAAAGGTGTGAAATCAGTAGACGTCCCACACAGGATTTCCAAAAGCATGTCTGGAAGCACCAAATGACCCCCAAGCTCTTCTGCAGCAACCTCTTAAGAGTGCAGATTTCTTCTGGAACTGGAAACTACATTATTCTTTCTAGTTATCTGTGCAGCTTTAAGCAACCTGCTCAAATTGACATCACACAATCACAGAATCACAGCATTGTTTGGCTTGGAAGGGATCTTAAAGATCATCCAGTTCCAACCCCCCTGCCACAGGCAGGAACACCTACTAGACCAGGTTGCTCAAGGCCCATCCAATCTGCCTTTGAACACTTAAAGGCTTAGAGCTTCCACAGCTTGTTCCAGTGTCTCACCACTCTCATGGGGAAGAATTTCTTCCTAATGTCTAATCTAAATCTGGCTTATTTCAGTTTGGAGCCATTACTCCTTGTCCTTTTACTATGTGTCTTCGTAACAAGTTTCTCTCCAGCTGTCAAAGTTGATTCCCTTCCTGAAAAACAGTAACAACTGTCAGGAAAAAACAAAAGGACTTCAATGGTCAAACCAAACCCACTCAGATTTCACAGACCTTGGGTTGTGCTGAAGAGCATCTCCTGGCTGTAGGAAGCATGGCTTCCTAAAATCAGGAGGAAACTTGCTGGCTCCTGGCCATGTTATCAGTGTGGCCAACAGGCTTGCGTAATGCTCAGCACAACTCTGGAGATTTTTGGGAGCTACCACCCTCAAAGCTATGTTGAGCCACACCAAGATGCCCCTCCAAGAATGCAGGGACATGGTGACAGTTTCCAAATATGAGGAAACAGAGACACCAAAAGTAAGGGATTTCCCAAAATCATACAGCAGATTGTGCTGTAAGACTCTGATCATGCTGATTTGAAGCACTCTACTGCTTTAGAATCATAGAATCAATCAGGTTGGAAGAGACCTCCAAGATCATCCAGTCCAACCTAGCACCCAGCCCTAGCCAGTCAACTAGTAAGTGCCTCATCCAGTCTTTTCTTCAACACATCCAGAAGGGTTTTGAATGTCTCCAGAGATTCAGGCTGCACAACCTCTCTGGGAAGCCTGGACACTCTCCAGTAGCTCCTTGTCTCTCTTGAACTGGGAAGCCCTCAACTGGACACAATAATCCAGCTGAGGCCTCACTAAGGCAGAGTAGGATGGGAGAAGAAAGCTTGAACTGCTGCTGACCACACTTTTGATCTGTGTAAGAAGATTTGACCTGGGACAGAAAGGGAAAAGAGAGAATTCCCTTTTATAGCTGGGGAAGGCCAGAAATATAAAGCAAAAGGGCACTAAGGCAATATTGGCTTGAAACCCTCATATACTTGCTCCAGATGCACAACAACCAATTCTTTGGAAGACCTTAGAGTGGCCTTCCAGTATCTGAAGGGGGCTACAGGAAGGCTGGGGAGGGACTACTGACAAGGTCTGGTAATGACAAGGACAAGGGGTAATGGGTTTAAAGTGGCAGAGGGGAGATTTAGACTGGATGTTAGGAAAGAGTTCTTTACAGTGAGGGTGGTGAGACACTGGCACAGGTTGCCCAGGGAGGTTGTGGCTGCTCCCTGCCTGGAGGCGTTTAAGGCCAGGCTGGATGAGGCCTTGAGCAGCCTGCTCTAGTGGGAGGTGTCCCTGCCTATGGCAGGGGGTTGGAGCTGGATGATCCTTGAGGTCCCTTCCAACCTAAACCATTCTATGATTTGTTAGATTTATAAAGTCACACTCGAAAAGCCCCAGGAAAGGCAGAAGGAACTCACCCACAGTATGAAGAGGTTGTCTGTAAGGTATTAAGCCAAAGCTGTACTGAAATACTCCTCTGGCGTGGAACAGCGGTAAAGCAAAGCCCATTATCTTCTGCAGCTTCTCCTGCACGGTCCTGAGCCGTGAACCTTTGGGGTTTGCAACTTGCTTGAATAGCTCATTCTCACCAAAGCAAAAGACAGGGACCAGATGAGCCCTGGAAAACAATGAGCACATTGAGGACTAACATCAGCCTGCGCTTCACTGCGGCTCCCATCAGCAGCCTGGCACTGGTTTCACAACAACCAGCACGGAAAGCCACAACAGTTGTGCAGTTCAGCAGCAGCAGGAGGCATTTGGCTCCTCTGAGATACAGCTGCTTTGGGGGTTTAAAAAACCACCCAAAAAGTGATTGGCATGTAACTAGGTACTAGCTTTTAGACGGCATTTAGCTGCTTATTACCCTTCACAGCTCTTTCTGACTGTTCTTAATCATAAAAATGAGTAACTGGGTGTATTAGAAGTATTGTGATGAGCCTACTTCAGCAACTCCACTCGTGTTCCACTGTGTTTTCTCCCTTGGCAAGCAAAGAAGCCTGACTGCTAACCTCATAATGCTCCCAGCTGGCAGGCAAAACCAGATCTTGGCTTTGCTCTGCCTTTTGACCGGAGCAAGGCACTCACTTGATTTCAGCACAAACATGCTGATAAAAACCAGACCTCTGTGCAGCCACGACTGTAATGCCAAGCTCCTCTGCCCTCTGCTTCCCACTGAAATCCTGCTTCCTCCAGACTTCTTTGAAAACATTACCCTTAATCCACTATTACCAGAGGTCAAACGCTGCCCACAGAAATTGCACTAACTCGCTTTGGCCCTTGCACAGCCTAATGAATTCTCACTCGGTTCAGGAATTGGCTTGGGAGGAAAGGCACTGACTAGCTCCTGGACAAGCTGCTTTGGCTGATGGAATCAGTGCAGCTGTCTCAACAGCCAAAACCACCACTGTGTTTAAAACCTTGACTGCAATATGCATAGGGTTCATCACAGAGTACTCTACACGGTCACGGGATCGCAGCACTTCCTAGACTGGAAAAGCCCTTCAGGATCATCCAGTCCAATCATTAGTTTCACACTGACAAGTCCTTGACTAAACCAAATCCTTCAGCACAAAATCTCATCACTGTGAATGGCTGCAAAGGACCACCAGCATCATCCAGTCCAACCTTCATCCCAGCAGCCTTCATCACTAGACCATAGCCTCAAGCACCACAGCCACTCTCCTTTCAAACACCTCCAGGGATGGTGACTCCACCACCTCCCTGGGCAGCCTGTTCCAGTGCCTGACCACCTGCTCAGGAAAGAGCTTCCTCCCAGCATCCAACCTAAACCTCCCCTGACACAACTTGAGGCCATTTCCTCTTGTCCTATCATTAGTAACTGGGGAGCAGAGACCAGCTCCAGCCTCACCACAACCTCCTTTCAGGTAGTTGTAGAGGCACAAGAAGAAAGAGCAGGGTAATCCTAAGCAGTCCCTGAAGGATACAGAAGTGGTTTATTTGCTTTGGCTTAGGTAAAATTAAATTAGGGAACTAAAATGACTTGAGCCTTAGCTTCTACACCTTAGCCTCACACAGCCCACACTATCTGTGAGGGAAATCTCACTGTACAATAGCAGCATTGCTCTGATACTCTTGAGATTAATCAGTGCAGAACTCTGAATGCCTGAGCATGATGTACTGACTTCAATCAAGCTCAACCTGGACAGTCAAACTGCCTGCTCCTACAGCTCCTCAAGCCTCAGCACCCCCAAAGACCATCAGTCCCACTGACTGTTCAGACTGGTGTCCTCCTCAAATGGAGCATTTATCACCAAGCTGCCTTTAAAGGAAATACTGAAGAGTCTGGCACATAGTGTGGCTGGGTAAATACTCCACTTTTTACTACAACATGAAGACAAACAGGAGCATCTTGTGGTGCAACTGTACCCTGAGACTGTGGGATTTGTCTTAATCTAGTAAAGGCTTTTGCAAGATGCTCTGTAGGAGGTTGAGACAGAGAACTAAGTAACTCCTGATTGTGTAACTAAAGATAAGGTAGCTGATTCATCATTTGTTTCAGGATTTCTTCACCTTGTATCAGTTATCTGTATTAACCCAGGCCAAAATGTCTTTTAAAGGGTGCAGAGGACTTTTGCTGACATAATCAGGCCATGTTTGACAAGTTCCTGGCTAAGGAACCATGGCTGCTCTGTGCTGTGGGTATAAATGCCAGGGCCAGACAGCACAGGTCTCTGCATTGCCTCTTCCTCTTCTGGTATTTGATGATGTAAATCAAAAGCACCAGAAAAATATGCAGGTGCTGATTTCAGATGGTTGTCCTCACCCACCTCATTCCAGGCTCCCTCACCCTCTCATTTCTACTTCGCTTGGAAGCGCGTTTCACATTTTGGAATCATAGAATCACTTTGGTTAGAAAAGAGCTTTAAGATCATGAAGTCACAGAACCATAGAATCAACCAAGTTGGAAGAGACCTCCATGATCATCCAGTCCAACCTAGCACCCAGCCCTAGCCTATCAACCAGACCATGGCACTAAGTGCCTCAGCCAGGCTTGGCTTCAACACCTCCAGCTGTGGCCACTCCACCACCTCCCTGGGCAGCCCATTCCAATGCCAATCACTCTCTCTGACAACAACTTCCTCCTAACATCCAGCCTAGACCTCCCCAACACAACTTGAGACTGTGTCCCCTTCTTCTGTTGCTGGGTGCCTGGCAGCAGAGCCCAACCCCACCTGGCTACAGCCTCCCTTCAGGGAGCTGCAGACAGCAATGAGCTCTGCCCTGAGCCTCCTCTTCTGCAGGCTGCACACCCCCAGCTCCCTCAGCCTCTCCTCACAGGGCTGTGCTCCAGGCCCCTCACCAGCTTCATTGCCCTTCTCTGGGCACCTTCCAGCACCTCAGCCTCTCTCTTGAATTGAGGAGCCCAGAACTGGACACAGAACTCAAGGCCTGACCAGTTCTTTAACTGTACCAAATCTGGTGCTAAACCATTACCCTCAGCACCACATCTCTGTGTCCATTAAGCACTTCCAGGGGTCATTATTCAACCACATCCCTGGGAAGTCTATTCCAGTGTTGGATAACCCTTTCAGTGAAGGAATTTCTTCTAATATCAAATCTAAACTTACCCTGGTGCAACTAGAGGCTATTTCCTCTCCTCCTATCACTTTTTTACCAGGCAGAAGAGATTGATCCCCACCTTGCTACAACCTCCTTGGAGGAAGTTATATTAATTGCTAGAAACCAGTTCTGGAGAGCTCAGCACAGGAGACAAAGACCTGTTGGAGAGGGTCCAGAGGAGGTCACAGAAATGATTCGAGGGGAACATTGGGGGACAGGCTGAGAGAGTTGGTTTTGTTCAGCCTGAAGAAGAGAGGGCTCCAGGGAGACTTTATTGTGGCCTTTCAGTACTTAAAAGATGGCAACAGGCATTCTAGCAGGGATGTTGTGACAGGACAAGGAGCCCTGGATAAAACTACCAGAGAGGAGATTTAGACTACATAGAAGGAAGACATTTTTTTATGTTGAGAGTGGAGTCGCTGTCCCTGGAGCTGTTCAAGGCAGGATTGGACGTGGCACTTGGTGCCATGGTGTAGCCTTGAGCTCTGTGGTAACAGCTTGGACTTGATGATCTGTGAGGTCCTTTCCAACCTTGGTGATACTGTGAGACTGTGAGACACTGCACAGGTTGCCCAATGGGGCTGGGAGACGCCCCCATCCCTGGAACCATTCAAAGTGAGGTTAGATAGGGCTCTAATCAACCTGGTCTACTTGAAGACGTTCCTGATCACTGCAGGTGGATTGAACCAGATGACCTTTAGAGGTCCCTTCCAACCCAACCCATTCTATGACCTCTATGACTGCCAACAGTGCTGCAAGAACTGTAGCATCCACAGTCATACTGACCTGCTGCCCTACATCCCTGCTGTACAGAAATGAAGTCAGGGTTCCTAGGCAGCTTTGTTCTTGCTGGTGCTCAGCCCCAGGACGACCTGTGGTCTGCTGGCTAAGGTGACTGTGTGTCAGGGGCAAGTTCAAGTTGCTCAGGCAGAGATGGCCCAAATGAGTACTGTAGACATCTAAGTCATGTGAAAGAGAGGACTTCACAGGGCAAGAAGTGGCCATTCCTGTGTTTTGTAAGAGTCCTTATATTGTGGCTGGGGGGGGGGGGATGCTTTTGAAATCGAGGCCATGGGTGTGTCTAGTTTCTCAATCCAAATCAGTTTAGACGAGAGATAAACACCATCCTTTGTGATTTGACTGTTCAGACATTTGGGGACAAGATCAAACAAAAGAGCCCCTAAATATTCTTTCAAGCTCAATGGATAATAAATAGAAGCTATTGATGGTGTTTAGGATCCACTGGATTCACCCTCAGTGGAGTAGGTATTGAGTAAAGGCTCATTTAGGCAGTCAAGTGAGAAATGAAATTCACAAGCATTGCTTCTGGGGACAAATCAGGCTGAAATGTTGCTTTCTATCAGAGAGCAGGTCCTCTAAGAGCCTCTTCATAAGAGACCCTCCTGGAATTTTGACACAGAGGAGTGGCCTTACTCTGTGTGCAGAGAACTCTTCTTCTCAGAGACCACTTTTTGTCCAGTCAATAGCTTAAAAAACTGCTACAGACTCCACAACACTACCATGTTTATCTCCTTGCTTGAGAGGTCAGTACAGAATCCTGGGAGCTGTTCAGAAAACTCAGCAGGAGCAAGTCATTGCTTGCAATATTTCTGGTATACATCTAGACCAGTCCAGCACAAACATCACAGAATCATAGAATCAACCAGGTTGGAAGAGACCTCCAAGATGATCCAGTCCAACCTAGCACCCAGCCCTAGCCAATCAGCCAGACCATGGCACTAAGTGCCTCATCCAGGCTTTGCTGCAACACCTCCAGGGACAGCGACTCCACCACCTCCCTGGGCAGCCCATTCCAATGCCAATCACTCTCTCTGCCAACAACTTCCTCCTAACATCCAGCCTAGACCTCCTCTGGCACAACTTGAGACTCTGTCCCCTTCTTCTGGTGCTGCTAGCCTGGCAGAAGAGACCAACCCCACCTGGCTACTGCCTCCTTCAAGGAGCTGCAGACAGCAATGAGCTCTGCCCTGAGCCTCCTCTTCTGCAGGCTGCACACCCCCAGCTCCCTCAGCCTCTCCTCACAGGGCTCTGCTCCAGGCCCCTCACCAGCTTTGTTGCCCTTCTCTGGACACCTTCAAGCACCTCAACATCTCTCTTGAGCTGAGGAGCCCAGAACTGGACACAGCACTCAAGCTGTGGCCTGAGCAGTGCTGAGCACAGGGGCAGAAGAACCTCCCTTGTCCTGCTGCCCACACTGCTCCTGAGCCAGCCCAGGATGCCATTGGCTCTGCTGCCCACCTGGGCACTGCTGCCTCAGCTTCAGCTCCTCTCTACCAGCACCCCCAGCTCCCTCTCTGCCTGGCTGCTCTCCAGCCACTCTGTCCCCAGCCTGTAGTGCTGCTTGGGGTTGTTGTGGCCAAAGTGCAGAACCCTGCACTTGGCCTTGTTCAATCTCATCCCATTGGCCTCTGCCCACCCATCCAGCCTGGCCAGGTCCCTCTGCAGGGCTCTCCTACCCTCCAACATACCAACACCTGCTCCCAGCTTGGTGTCTTATCTGGCACAGCAGCCAGTCTGTCCACCCGGATCCAATCTGGGAGTGTTGAAAACTCCCTGTATCTTTCATAATTTATCAGCTGTGGGTGTTATTAGCACATCTTGGTGTTCTCTTTCAGTTGTTTTCTATTCTAGCAAAGAGGAAGAATTATGAAACGATGTTAGTACACCTTGGCTATTGTTGCTTTGTGGAGCAGATGCTCTGCTTTCTGTTCTGTTCTAATATAACTTCAGTTTACAAATATTCTTACCTTTTTAAGCAAACAAAACATTAGAAAGCTGGGCCCCATTTTAGGAAATCACTGAAAACTGTGGTTTGTTTTCACCTTCACTCTACAGACCTTCTTTTGGAGACTGCATAATTAAGTTTCTGGGAGATTTTTGGTGCAAATCTCAAGAAAAAATAGCTTGTGACTATCAAGCAGCCATCGGTGTGGAACTAAACAGAGGTGGTGTTAGTATCTTCTGAGTGATTTACAGAGTGTAAGACAGTCCTGTTCAGCATCTTTATTGATGATCTGGATGAGGGCATTGAGTCCAGCATCAGTAAGTTTGCAGATGACACCAAGCTAGGAGCAGCTGTGGAGCTGTTAGAGGGTAGGAGAGCCCTGCAGGCTGGATGGGTGGGCAGAGGCCAATGGGATGAGATTGAACAAGGCCAAGTGCAGGGTTCTGCACTTTGGCCACAACAACCCCAAGCAGCACTACAGGCTGGGGACAGAGTGGCTGGAGAGCAGCCAGGCAGAGAGGGAGCTGGGGGTGCTGG
>WAAF01016511.1:35720-53978 GCA_013400475.1 Tricholaema leucomelas
ACTCAATCCCCTCGTCCAGATCATCAATAAAGATATTGAACAGGACTGTGCCCAGCACTGATCCCTGGGGTACACCACTAGTGACAGCTGCCAGCTGGATGTGGCACCATTCACCACCACTCTCTGGGCTCAGCCTTCCAGCCAGTTCCTGACCCAGCACAGAGTGAATCTGTCCAAGCCAGGAGCTGCCAGTTTAGCCAGGAGCTCGTTGTGGAGCTTGTGTGTACTGTAAACCTAAGTCTTTGCTTGAACTTGAATTAAAGCTTTAAAAATATCTCCACGGTGTCTTGGAACAGTGCATGGAAATAAAACAGGGATTAAGACAAATCTGAGACTTGGAACATCCAGTTTGCCAACCAGTGCTGGTGAGTCCCTCTTCCTCCATTTCCCCATTCACAACATGAAGAAACTCACCTGTGGCAAGGAATGGATTAGGACTATGATACATAGTGCTAGCTGGCAGGACCGGCAGCCGTCCTGCCCAGTCATGTTTGAACTCCTGACACATCACACATTCAACAGGCTCTGAGTTTGAAGCTGCAGGCACCAAATTCATGTAATAAGAGTACCACAGAAACAGGAAGCAGGAAACCAGAACTTTGGTTGAGGAAACAGAGGTGATCCAGACAACTGGAAGCTCCAAATGCACTTAGAGTTAACTAAGGAGTCAAAAATGTTTGAGTAAGGTCTGTTGTGAGGGCCACCAGGACTAAGGTTGTCCGATAGAAGAAAAGGCCCCCATTAACCTCAGAGAAGTTGCAGACCATGGCCAGACAGCACAGGTCCATCTCAGACAGCCAAGGCACTCATCCTAATCCAACCAGCACCGCTTTGCTGAGTACTGCCAAAAGCTGTGCAAAGCAGCTCACACTGAGACCTTTGGACTGCTCAACAACTTATGAACTACAACCACATTGATATTCCAACAACAGAACAATCCTTTCCTCACTTTCAGTCTTCAGAGCAGCAAGGCCTCTGAGCTGCAAGCCTAAGGAACAAAACATCGGGGGGAGGACGCAAGGATAATCACCCACTGACGTTTGCTCCTCTCTATTATCCCTCAAGGTTAACATGCTGAAGGTTATGCTAAATTGATTTTGGCATTGAAGATATTATTTTCCTGGCTTAGTGGATTACTTCATTAAAACTCAGCCTTAATTTCTAGCTAAACCATAAAGAAAGGGATATAAACTGCTCTGCAATAACTTCATTTGGTGTATGTTAAGTTTGGGACTCGTTTAATACATAGTTCAGAGAGCTGTTGAATGTTGTGGTTTGCAGTCATAGCATTTCTTCTCAATTTTGAGACAATCACCCTAGATATCCCTGGAGGTGCTGAAGCAAAGCCTGGATGGGGCACTCAGTGCCATGGTCTGGTTGATTGGCTAGGGCTGGGTGCTAGGTTGGGCTGGATGAGCTTGGAGGTCTCTTCCAACCTACTTGATTCTATGATTCTATGAAATAAAGTAACACATACAGCAACAGTCCCACCGAAGGAAGACCCAAGATAGCAGGCAACACCTTAGAAGAGGCAACCTGCCAAAGCAACAGTAAGTAACCTCATGCCTCTGCAGTGCACTGCCTGGCAGATTTTACCTAGAAAATCTTTTGTATTTAAAACAGAATCATGATGTTAGTCCTATTCTGTTCAGAGCCTACTAGTCCATGCAATCCTGCCAATATACACAACCCCACCAGCACACTTCCACCCTGCTGCCACTTTTCACCCCCTGAAAAATACACTGCCCAGCAGAGAGCAAGCTGCAAAGTGACTTAAACTAATTGCTTTGGAAATCTGTTGAATCCCCAAGAACCTGAGACCCATGTCCAGGACTGAGGTGGCGAGGAGGTCAGCATTTGTTGAATAGGTAAGAGTCTCCTGCAGTGGAAGTCTTTTGCCAGGGCAAAGCTGGGAGCCCCAGTCACAAGGGCATTTGAGCATTCCTACTGAAGGAGCTGCATTTCAACACTACCATGATAACAAATGCAAATCCTCAGATGCCAAGGTTTGGAGGCTGGTTTAAAGGTTTGTTTATGCTGGAATTTGGTTCCAGTTCTCAAGCAAGCAGACGTTTCATTGGCAAATACTGATAACTAGATACACAGAGCATTAAGCATGACTGACTTGCAGACAGAGTGGTCTGGATGGAGCAAATCCCCTGGTTACTAATTACCAAATCCTGAGGCAGTACCCCACATTCAAGATAGGTATTTCCTGTCTATTGCTCCTTAGGCATCCACAAGGAATTATGTTCATATACAGGTTGCCAAGCCAGGGCACAATGCCATTTCCCCTTATTCTGAGAGATACAAACAAATACAAACCAAATCACAGAATCCCAGCATGGCTGGGGTTTGGAAGGGAGCTCTGGAGATTATCTAGCCCAAGCAATCTGCTAAAGCAGGATCACACAAAAAAGCCTTCCCTGGATTGCAATGTCCAAGCAGGTTTGGAATCCACAACCTCTCTGGGCAGTCTGGTCCAGGGCTCTAGGACCCTCACAAGAAAGAAGTTTCCCCTCTTGCTCACATGGAAGCTCCTGGGTTCCAGTTTGTGCTTGTTACCACTTGTCCTGTTGCTGAGCACCACTGCAAAGAGCCTGGCCCCACTATCTTGCCTCCTGCCCATTAGCTATTAAGTCATTGAAAAGTTCCCTTCTCAGCCTTTTCTCTCCAGGCTAAACATCCCCAAGTGTCACAGCCTTCCCTCGTCAGAGGGATGCTCCAGTCCTCTCATAATATTTGTAGACAACACTGGACTCTGTCCAGTAGCTCCCTGTCTCACAAGACACTGTGATACAGTTAAACCCTCTCCCCAAGATGAACGTTAACAGAGACAGCACTTGTCAAAAGACTAGTAGCAGAGCACCAATGTGTAAGCTGTCACACATGGTCACACATCAGCCTCTGCCCATGTGTCAACAACAAGCTTCAGAGACAGGTTAATACAGTGACAAAACCCAAGCAGCAACACCAGGGAAGGCTCATGAAGCTTAGCTGAGGTATCAAAAGAGGTATCTCTTCAGTATCAAAAGAGAGGTTTTTAAAAAGGCTTTAAGGAAGAATGAGATCATTTCACAGAATCACNTCTGCAGGCTGCACACCCCCAGCTCCCTCAGCCTCTCCTCACAGGGCTGTGTTCCTCTCACCAGCTTCATTGCCCTTCTCTGGACACCTTCCAGCACCTCAACATCTCTCATGAATTGAGGAGCTCAGAACTGGACACAGCACTCAAGGTGTATTTAGCCAAGTATGTACTCAAGGTGTGTTTACTCAGCCAGCTACAGCTGATGAATTAAATCAGCAGCAAATACCAAAACACCATGATGTGTTTGGGGCATTGTTATTTTTTGCTTTAGCACATTACACTGACACCTGCTTTCTCAATGCTTGTCACATTATTCTGTCAGATATCTCTCACTCTGTGGCAAATGTTTCATCATTTCTATTCTCTTGGAGAAGCCAGATCCACAACTCAATACCGTCTCCAGCCAAATTCCAATCACATCCTACATGCCACAAACTCACGAGAGCACAGGATGTACTTTAACACACCCCAAAGTCTTCAGCATATTATTTTGTGGCTTCATGCATATTCAAGTATACCTTTTGCTGCACACCAATTTTGTATGATGAAGTAGTTTGCAAACAAACACCAGAGTGCACGCACAGCAGTCACTTCCTAGATCCCCAGCAAGGAGATCAGCACACCACTGCTGGACCTAGACAGTGAGCCACAGAAGATGCACCATTCCCCCTGACTACCACCTTGTCTCAAAACAAAATCCTGGCATACTTGTCACAGAATCAACCAGGTTGGAAGAGACCTCCAAGCTCAGCCAGTCCAACCTAGCACCCAGCCCTGGCCAATCAACTAGACCATGGCTCTCATTGTCTTGACCAAGATACTTCACTCCATGCATGCTAACTAGTTCTGCTTTTTATTTTGCATGTGCATTTGATTTTTGTACATTCCACTGTCTCTTTTCACGTCACATGCTCTGAAGCTGGCAGAGAAGCTCACCCTCACTGAACCTTCCAGCTTTATTTTCCCCACCATGCTGTCATTGAATCTGTTTGCATTAGAGGGCAATAAAACCAGAAGGCTAAAGCACCTGCAAAGCAGCACTTCAACCCAACACCACTGATTACTCTTTGTTTACATAACCCAGCATTTAAATGAGCCCTTTTGACCTACTCCCTGCTTAGGTACTGATCTACCTGCTGACACAAACTGAACCTCAATCGCTGATGTGCAGCACTGAGGCACACAGCTCACCGCTGCAGCACAGTTACGTACAGGGGTAAATCTCTGCTCAGTGGCTGAGAAACAGAAAACCTACATCTGTTCCTGACAGGAGCATATCAGACATACTATTAACTGCAGCAAAGCTAATGGAGTTGATGTTCTTAAAGCTTCCAAGCTCAACCCCAAGGATTTGACGTGACACCAGGGCATTGCATTCACGAGCAGTGACAATTACTTGGGCGTATATACACCATGAAACTTGCAGTACAAAAATTCTAGTGATGAAACCTCTTTGATTTGATCCCCAGTGGATCCAGAGGCAGCAGATTTCTCATATCCAGGCAACTTTCTGCCTGGACTTGGGCTGCACAATGGTCCAGAGAGCTCACAAGCAGGTCTCGGCACGTGGCTTCGTAAGAAGACATGATGCATGTGCTGCACAAGCTCAGAACGGGGCCAGACGTACCCTGAGACTCTCAGCCCTCGGCCAAGCCAAGTTACAGGCCTAAAACTACATCTATCAGAATTGCCTGCTTCAGCTTTCTTTTGCAAAGCAGGTTCTTTGAAACTGCAACACTTCAGAAATGTGCTGTTTCAGCAGTGAAACGCTAATGATGTGGAATCCTACTTCAGCCTGGAGCTGCTTGAATTGCTGCTCAACAGCCCAAGAAACAGCAACATTTTAGCGTTGGTTTTTCAGCTTCAGAGAATGGTTGAAAGGGGCCTTAAAGATGGTCTAGTTCCAGTCCCCTGCCGTGGGGCAGGAACACCTACTACAGCAGGTGGATGAAGGCCCCTGCCTTGGAACCTCTACAACTTCTCTGGGCAACCTGTACCAGTGCTTCATCACTCTCACGGGGGAGAATTTCCTCCTAATGTCTAATCTATATCTGTCTTGTTCCAGTTTGAAGCCCTTAGCCCTCATCCTCTCACTGCCTTTGTAACAAGTCCCTCTCCAGCTCTTCTGTAGCCCCCCTTCAAATACTGGAAGGCTGCTCTAAGGTCTCCCAGGAGCCTTCTCTTCTCTAGGACCTCACTCTCTCAGCCTGTCCTCACAGGAGAGGGGTTCCAGCCCTCAGATCATCTTAATGGCCCTCCTCTAGACCCCCTGTAGCCCTTCCTCTTGGGCTGAGGGTTCCAGAGCTGGGCATAAGTCTCCAGCTTGTGCTGGGCTCCAGCTGGACTCAGTTTCATAGCTTTCATCTCCTAGACTCCAGGCTGATTGTACTCTTCTTTCAAAACGAAGCCCAGTTAAAATAGTCTTCTTTCCCATGGAGCTTCACCTAAACTACTGTCACCTGCTGCACTCACAGCACACACAATCAGAAACCATGCAGTGCTTTCAGCTGTGTGATGGGACATGGTTAGTTGGGCATTTCCCTCCTCTAATTTAGCTCTCTCACACAGGTCAGTGTTTAAGGACTTACTTTGTTTCTGGTGCCACACTCCTGAATACGTAACAGAAGAGCCCCTGCTACAATCAAAACCTGTCTTCTCTGCTTGAGGGGGAGCTTTGGCAGTGTGCAGCACAGAGCAGGGAACTGCAGGAACTCACAGCCGGAATTTTAAAGAGGTTCCTTTTGTAGATAATGAAATTCTGTGCACATCTGTACAGCTTTTGTGAGGCTAAGGCATGTTTGTTCTGCCTATGCTCTACAGAACAAGCCATGTATCTGTAGTGCAGGCCCTGCCTAAGGCTTTACTGTGTGAAGCAGCACAAACTTTGCTGGTACCATGCTACTGCAGCTATTTGTTGAGCCTTGCTCACCGGCTTACTCTATGAGCAGTGATGAGAGTCCGAGTCCTCAACAACTATTGTATATAGGTATTTCAGACCAATTTTGAGAAGGCTTTAGCCACACAAGCAGGAGGGCATTTTTGGGCACTGATTGCACCATCTCGAACACCACGCAGCGCTGTGCCAGAGCCTGAAGAGCAGCGGGCAAAGCCCACCGCAGCGTGCTCTTTACATTCAACTCAGCTGCTCTTAAGTGCCTCAGCCGGGGAGATAAATCCAACACCTGACTTTCAGAGCCCTCTAGCCAAGTGGATTTGGAGTTGTGATAGGCTCACCTTTTTTCTCTTATCACTTACTCCATGTGACAAATGATGCCTCCACATATCACTTCCCAGGTTTAAAGAGCATCATTACCCAATTCAGATTTTTGTGTGTTTCGGGGCACCAAATTGTAGAGTTATCTCACCTATCTGCTGTCTTGTGGGTTCATCTGATTAAACCATGGCACCACATGTCTATCATAGAATCAGCCAGGGTTGGAAGAGACCACAAGGATCATCTAGTTCCAACCCCCCTGCCATGGGCAGGGATACCCTACCCTAGATCAGGCTGCCCACAGCCTCATCCAGCCTGGCCTTAAACACCTCCAGCCGTGGGGCCTCAACCACCTCCCTGGGCAATCCGTTCCAGGCTCTGACCACTCTCATGGAGAAGAGCTACCTCCTCACATCCAGTCGGAATGTCTAGATGGACAACTTTACAATCTAAGCCAGATCTTATTTATTCATGCTCTAAACAGCACCCCTGTATCAAGACCATGAATCATTATTTACCATACAGTGTTATCTGTTCCTGTTTTCACATGCCAATATTTTTTACATGAGAAAGATGTGAGTCTATAGAAGATCTTACTTGGTGTAAACCAGTTCCAGCCATAAACCAAACTCCCAAAGACCACCCAGCCCTCCAAACTACCCTGTGAATTCACACAGTATTCCACTTGCACCGGGGCATCCCTTACATGATTTGAAAAACATCACTTTCAAATTCAAGAGCTTGCAAAGAGTATTTCCACGTTTTGCTCAGCAGGCAACAACACCAACAAAAAAGTAACATTGAGAAACGTAGACACGCTGGCAATCCAGAATGTCAGAAAATGACCCATGGTTTTTGCTTCTTGAAGTCATTTAGAACCCAGACCCCAGGAAAATTCTGGTGGGAAGTGAAACTTTTTGGCTAGATCATACCAACAGCCCTCTGACCGAAAGGGTATGCCAACAAAATGAGGTCACCTTGGGTAGCTCTAAAGATAAACATCCCTAGGAAAGCACAAGCAGAAGGTTATTATTAGAACCAATTTGCCCACAGAATTCAAGCATTCTTGCAAACAGGTTTTTCCATGGTCACGTGCACTCACTAAACTCAACATAACCAGCTGTAGGCCCACTCCTGTGCTCATTTTCCTTGACACTTGTTTCCAGGCAGCACCAGCAACAGGAGCCAGCTTTTCCTATTGGCAAGAGTGGATTTTCTGCAGCCTGATCACTTCTAGTAAGCACAGAAGGATGTGATCTTCTGCAGCAGCCAGGCTAGGATAAAAAAGTTCCTTCCACTGCCACAGAACTTCCACTGTATTATCATTAGACTGCAATAATGGCATAAGTCAAGACTTGCTTCAGTAACAGAAAATTAAAAGCATGGGCAGTTTAGAGTGTAGCCAGTCACATTTTAGAGGTAACGAAACAGCTAAGTGCAAGGGACTAATCTGTGAAGGTGCTTCACACCTGTCAAACTTTCCCCTCACACACAATTTTTTTATGTAGAGGCTAACAACCTAAAAAAAGTCAGCTGAGACAACAGACCACCAAGGTACACAGGGAAAATATGCACACATTCCTCCTCTCCTTTAGTCCTAAAGCACAGATCACAGGATCTTAGGGGTTGGAAGGGATCCAAGGAGATTATCGAGTCCAAAACCCCCCAACATCTCCTCTAAGGTACAGGTTGTTAGTGTAGTGTTAGTGGAACAACAGTCTTGTTCCACGCTGACTACTCAATAAGTGGTTACTGCACTTGCTGACGGACACAATCCACAGATCTGGTCCCAGAGAGTTAAGGATTAGTTTACCTCATCAAATCACTCATCACACTGAAGATAACCATTCATGAGAGTAAGATTTGCTGCTGTGAATAGGTGTTAGGAGGCTATTAAGATATTCACTTAGAGGGGAATAATTGGTGGGAAGAATTTATCAAGTAAAATTGTTAGGAACACTTTCTTAGAGCAAGTGAGGGCTTATTTCATTAACCCACAGAGGTGGCTGCATTTAAGCCAGTTCACTGTCCATTTTACTAATCATCATCACCTAGTTAAGTAAGAATTTTATTGAACTGCAGCATGTAAAGTTATATCTCAAAGCGAACACAGCATTAGTGCTGCTCGAGTTCAATAAAAACTGGTCTAAAATCCAGTGGGTACCTTGATGAGCAGCACCAGCTTTCTAAGATGATCACTGAAAAAGAAACCACAGAAATAGACTCTCAAAATAGAAAACAAAACAAAACCAAACATGCAAAGCTTCCAGGCAAGAGAAGGTGCAAGGCCAGAGGTGCGATGCTCTCCCCATCAGGGAACAGACAGGGAGCTGCTCGCCACCTTGCCACCTCTTGTGGCACGTGGGTGACAGCGCAGCGCCCACGGGGTTACGCTGGGTAAGGAAAAAGCCGGTTCGATCCTTTTTCTCTCTTGAGGCAAAGGCAGGAAGGAGCAAGGCTGTTACCCAGCAGGAGGAAGGAGAAGATCCACTGCAGCACGGCGACCGTCTGGATCCTCCTCTGCAAAGGAACGTTGAGGGGTGCAAACTCGACCTTCATGCTGCCGGCGGGAAGAGCAGCGCAGGGAGGCACGAACCCGTCGGCACTAGCCCTAGCCTGCCTCTTCGCTCCACCACCGCCCGCCGCGGACCCGGCTTGTGGCGGAGGGACGCGGCCCCTCCCGCCGCCGGCGCTGCCCATGGTCGCGGGGCGGCACAGGAGCCCAGACGCGGCCCCAGCGGGCGGGGCCGGGGGACGGCCGCCCATGTGCAGCCCGCCCCGGGCCGCGGGCACATTAATCCTCAGCTACCCCGCAGGAGACCCGACCCTGAAAGCGGGAGCCCGGGCGAGCTCTGGCACGCCGCGACACCCTTCCCAGTCACAGCACCAGCTTGGCGTGGCTGCCCCGGCGCGAACAAACGACAGCAGACAAGAGGGATGGAAGCACTGGCGGCTTTATTGGGCCGAACCACGCGCCTGAGGAGCCGAGTCGGGACGTGGAGGCTTCCCTGAGGAGCACCTCACGACATCAGGCGGCCTGGGCGGTTTTTCTCTCCCTCAGCGCGGCCCGCGCCATTTCCAAGGATGGGGCATCTCTCTGCCACCTACCTCTCTGGGCAAGCCGGGACAGTGGCTCACCACTATCTGTGTGAAAACTTCTTTCTTCTATCTAGTCTCAATCTCCTCTCTTTTAGTTGAAAATCATCAGCCCTGTTCCTGACACAACAGGCCCCCAGTTTGTCCCCATCTTTCTTAGAAGCCCATTTAAGTAGTGTAAGGCCACAGCAAGGTCTCCCCAGAGCCCTCTCTTCTCCAGACCGATTAATCCGAACACTCTCAGCCTGCCCTCACAGCCCCCTGATCATATTTGTGACCCAGTTTGGGTTTCCTTCTCTAATTTCCATTCAAACCACCACACGGACAACCTCCTCGCACCCGCGGCGCTTAATCCGAGATGTCAGTGACAAGCATCGTCAAAACCCCCCACGACCCGGTATGAAACAAAACCACCCCAACACTTGCAAAAGGGCCATCCCGACTGCAGCCACCTCCCCTCTGGAGCAGCGGAACCGAGCAGCGGAACCGCGGCAGCTCGCCGTCCAACACGATCGCTCACGCTGCCGATACCAGCAGCCTAACGCCGGAGGATGCCGCTGACAGAGCGCTGGGGCTCCCGGCCAACGGGCTAGCGTCACGGCCGTAGCTGCCCTCCGCGCTGCCAGTGCTCGGCGCGCTGCCCGCCTCGTCCCTGGGCACAGAGAGGGGCGGACCCGTTCCAAGGGAGCCAGACCTGTATGGTCGTTCAGCGTCCCGGTGGGTAGAGGGAGGAACGGCGGGCGCGGGGCTGAGGAAGAGCGGGCAGCTTTCAGGCAGCGCTGCGACGCACAGCGCGGCGGGGACCTGGCGGGAGAGCGCGCAGGCGCAGAGCGGACGAGCGGCTTGCAGCCATGCCGACTGTCAGCGTGAAGCGACATCTGCTCTTCCAGGCGCTGGGCAGGAGCTACAGTGAGTGGGGTGGGGGGCTGGGGCCGCGGATCGCCTCACGCCGCCTTCCGGGTCACCGTCTGGCTGGGGTGGCTCCTGCTCGTTCCCCGAGGGCTATCGGCTGAGGCGGCGTGGTATCGGCTGAGGCGGCGTGGTGCCGCTGTCCCCAGCGCCTCCTTGCCGAGGCTTTCGGGTATCCTCTGAGTGCGTTTCAGGAGCTGGCCGCAGCCCTGCCGGGCTTCTCTCCGGTCACTGCGGCCGCTGTGCTGTGCCTTTCACTGGCTGCTCGCCCCTGCCCGGACTAACCCTGGAGGGCGGGGGAGATGGGGCTGCTTATCTCGTGTCCGCGGAGTTGAGTTAACCCTCACGGAAATCCCAGGGCTCAGACCTTAAGGCTTTTGACACTCTTCTGAAACACTCTCCTTCGGAAGGTTAGAAAGTGTGGGTTAGATGAGAAGGCAATGAGGTGGATTGAGGACTGGCTGAAGGACAGAGCTTAGGGGGCTATGATCAGCGGTGCAAGAGTCTAGTTGGAGGCCGGTAGCTTGCGGTATTGCCCAGGGTTCAGTACTGGGTTTAGTCTTGTTCAACATTTTCATCAGTGACCTAGGAGAGGAGACCGAGTGAACCCTCAGCAAGTTTGCTGATGATGCCGAAGAGGGAGGAGCGGCTGACCCGCTGCCAGGACGTGCTGCCGTTCAGAGAGACATGGACAGGCTGTAGAGCTGGGCGGAGGGGAAGCTCATCAGGCTCAAGAAGGGAAAGCATAGGGTGCTGCACTTGCGGTTTAATAGCTCCCTACACTGGGGCGGGTTAGAGGCTGACCTCTTGGAACGCAACAATGCAGAGTGCAGGTAGACAGCAAGTGCCCCAGAAGCTAGAAATGTGCCCTCATAGCCAAGAAGGCCAGTGGTGGCCTGATGTGCATGTAGAGGAGTGGCCAGCAGGTCGAGGGAGATTCTTCTCCAGGTCTGCTCTGCCCTGTTGAGACAGCACCTGGAGTACTCTGCCCAGTTGTGGGCTCCTCAGTTCAGCAGAGACAAGGAACTACCGGAGACAGTCCAGGGAAGGTTACAAAGGTGATGAGGGTGCTGAGGCATCTCTGACAAAGAGAGGCTGAGAGACATGGAGCTGTATAGCCTGGACAAAAAATGACTGAGAGGGGATCTTATCAATGTTTATCAATATCTAAAGGGTGGGGGAAAGAGGATGGGGCAGGGTCTTTTCAGCGGGGCCCAATGCTAGGACAAGGCACAGTGGGCACCAGCTGGGACCCAAAAGGTTCAATCTGAACATGAGGAAAAAATTCTTTCCTGGGAGGGTGCTGCATCTCTGGACAAGGCTGTGCAGAGAGGTTGTGGAATATCCTTCTCTGGGAAAATTCCAAACAACCTGGGCAACCTGCTGTAGGTGTCTCTGCTTTAGGAGGGCTAGGTGATCCTCAGACGTCCCCTTCCAAGTCTTGCCATGCTGTAATTGCCTGTCTGTGTCAAGGTTGGTCCCCAGATATCTGCTGTTCCTAAGGCTGTGGTATACCAAAGTCACACATTCTCCCTGGACTTTTCAGCCTGATAGAATAGAATAGAATTAACCAGGTTGGAAGAGACCTCCAAGATCATCCAGTCCAACCTAGCACCCAGTCCTATCCAGTCAACTAGACCATAGCACTAAGTGCCTCATCCAGTCTTTTCCTGAACACCTCCAGGGAGGGTGACTCCACCACCTCCCTGTGCAGCCCATTCCAATGGCAAATCACTCTTCCTGTGAAGAACTTCCTCCTAACATCCAGTGATGAATGATGGCAGTGCTGGGTTCACAGTCGGGCTCAGTGATTATAAGAGTCTTCCCTAAACAACACAGAATTGTAGAACTGAGTCCAAATCACTCAGGAAATTAGAACTTTTAATTTTCAGACTCTCATTTCTGTCTGGAGTCGCTGCTGAAATAAAACAAGGGGAAAGAGGTGGGAGAAGGCAAAGCAAACAATCACTACCTTGTTTTCATTCAGTCCTTATTTCCCAGCTCTTCAGAAATATGACTTAAGGACTGTTGGGCTGAAAGAGCATTTAGGAACCCACAGCAGTTGAGCCCACACTGGAGTTTTTGGGCTCTGAAGAGATCAGGGTTGTGTTGCCCACACTTGTAACACATTTGATGTATGTACATTTGGTCTGTATGACTGGTTAAAGAAGTAGCTGTTGGCAGAAACTGTCCAGCTACTCCCTCTTGTTTCCATTATCTATTCAGACCAGCCTTACTCTGACAAGAGTTGGCCAAGTTGCTGGTAGTGAAACTTTGCTATGAGGCTCAGAACCACATGCTGTGACTCTTGAGAATAATGTGTCAATAAATGCAACATATAGGACAGAAACTGCTCCTCAGGTGCAAAATGTAAATTGTACTTTCAAGGCAGAATTTCTGTCTTGTTTGAAAAGATTTAAAACAAACATTAAAAAAAGAATTAAGTCTGAGGTTTGCTTATTAACCAAAATTCATTTTTCTTTCTTCACAGCTGATGAGGAATTTGATGAGCTTTGCTTTGAGTTTGGCTTGGAGCTTGACGAAGTTGTAAGTAACATTTTTAGTTAATATGGTTAGATTCTGATCTTTAATGTCTATTCCAACCTAAAAGGTTCTGTGATTCTATGATCCAGCAGATGTAGTATACTGGTGGCATTTATATTTGGTAAGAGTTGCTGGCCAATGCCCTCTAGCATGTACCAAGGAAATGCCTGTGCCATCTCTGGGTTTGATTTAGATTCTGTACCTGAGAAAATTTACTGGCCCTGTTAACTCTGTCACCTAAACCTATTCTGATGCGATGAGTTTGAGAGCAGCCCTGTGGAGGAGGACTTGGAGGTACTGGTGGGTGACAAGCTGACATTAGCTGGCAGTGTTCACTCACAGCCCAGAAACCAAGGGCATCCTGGACTGCATCCCCAGCAGCATGGACAGCAAGTTGAGGGAGGGGATTCTGCCTCTTTGCTCTGCTGAGACCCTACCTGCAGTTCTGTGTTCAGCTCTGGAATCCTCAGCACAGGAAGGACATGAACCAATTAAGAGTGGGTCCTGAGTAAGCCACAAAAATGATCCAAGAGCTGGAAATGCTCTGCTGTGAGGGCAGGCTGAGAGAGTTGGGGTTGTTCAGCCTGGAGAAGAGAAGGCTCCAGGGGGAAGCTTATTGCAGCCAGTTAGAAAGATCACGACAGACATTTTAGCAGGGCCTGTTGTGATGGGACAAAGGGTGATGGTTTTAGACTAGAGGAGGGAAGATTTAGACTAGATAAGAGGAAAAAAAAATTTACACTGAGGGGTGGTGAAATACTGTCCCAAGTTACCTAGAGAGATGGTAGATACTCCACCCCTGAGACCATTCCACGTCAGCTTGTTTGGGACTCTGAGCAACTTGATTTAGTTGAAGATGTCCCTGCTAACTGCAAGTGGTGTGAACTAGATAACTTTAAAGGTCTCTTTCAACCCAAAATATTCCATGATTCTATGATATTTTAATGATATATATGAAAAGACAGCTGAACATCCTGTGTTAAGCTTTGTTTCAGCATAGAATCATAGAATGGTTTAGGTTGGAAGGGACTTCAAAGCTCATCCAGTTCCAAACCCCTGCCATATGCAGGGACACCTCCCACTAGAACAGGTCACTCAAGGCCGCATCCAACCTGGCCTTGAGCACCTCCAGGGAGGGAGCAGCCACAACCTCCCTGGGCAACCTGTTCCAGTGTCTCACCACCCTCACTGTAAAGAACTTCTTCCTAACACCTAGTTTAAATCTCCCCTCTGTCAGTTCAAACCCATTCCCCATTGTCCTGTCATTACAAGACCGTGTCTATAGTCCCTCCCCAGCCTTCCTGTAGCCCCCTTCAGGTACTGGAAGGCCACTCTAAGGCATCCTCGAAGCCTTCTCTTCAGGCTGCAGAGCCCCAGCTCATGTCGCCTGTCCTCATAGTAGAGGAGCTCCAGCCCTCTGATCAGCTTCGTGGCCCCACCCTTGATATGACAAGTCATTTGCTGATCTATTGCCAAAAATAAAGTCTCATTTCTCTTTCAGGATCTGCTAGCCTGGAGATTCTTGTTTCTGTAATCTTGTTTCCTGTTCTGTTACCTTACTGTCATACTCCTGTCAATGTTAAGATATTTCCAGTTAAAAACACATTTTTGCTTCATTTCAGACATCTGAGAAAGACATCCTAAGTAAAGAAAAAGGTGAAGAAAAGGCAAAGGGTGCATCTGAGACTGTTCTCTATAAAATTGATGTTCCTGCCAACCGCTATGATCTTCTTTGCCTTGAAGGCTTGGTCCGAGGACTGCAGGTCTTTAAGGAAAGGTAATGCAGAGCTGTGAGATTTGTGCCTGCTTTGTTACTTGTTTAGATTGAGTCCATGTCTGGTCAATAACCAGACTTGGCACTTGCCTGGATTTTGAGTATGATCTAGTGTAGCTTAGATTCATCAGCTCTTCTCTTGGGGGAGCATCTCTTGTATGTTTTTTAAAGACTGGACTAGAACATTGCTGGAGTTTGGGTCTGGTAGACAAACTCTTCAACTGCTGTTGCATTTCAGACTTATCCTCTGTAAAGAACTCTTGGAGAGTAACTTCCTTGTGATCTTCTAGTAAATACCCAATTAAAGAATTTATTTCACTTTTCTGCTGTGGCTTTATCTTCTTGAATCCTTTCTTTTTGCTTGACTAATCCATTTACCATCCCATAGAAAATGAATTTTAAACACTTAGCTAATTACATGCCAAGAAATGTTACTAAGAAAGTTTTCTACGTGGAAGTGTTGCTGTATTCCTGTTTTCCTGCATTTTCAGAACTTTCTTTCAGTTATAGACTCATTTCTGGTTTCATTCTAGGATAAACCTGCCAAGGTATGAAAAGATAATACCACCTCAGGGGGAGATGCAGAGGCTGATTGTCACTGAAGAGGTAAAAATGTTTTCTGCACCTTTGAGCATTTATTGAGAGGTTTTGAAGCAGCAGAGTTGGTGTTGGTGCCTATTTGATATGAGCAGTGAGACTGGAAATTTTATTTGCAGAACAAGAGTTAAAGAAATTTATCTCTACTCACTGTGATTTATTTTTAGGGAGAGAAAGAACCTAGTGGCAGATCAAATCAAAGTTTCAGGTGCCCACATTGTGTTGACTATCTGGGCCATTACGCAGGATATTGGAAGCCTCCTTGTCTCTACCAGACCTGGAGTGGGTTCGTTTGGGGCTTTTCTTCCCCTCAGGGGTTCTGATGTCATTCCATGATTGTGCTAGTTTGAAGCTAGCTAGAATGTTTTGGTGAGAAGGACTAGATTACAGGCTGTGAGAGGAAAACAGAGTGATGTCTACTTCACTCATAGGCTTACTGAAAGATACGAGAAGAAGAATCAAAACATAGATAAGGCACTTCTGCTGGGGAACTGGCTGAGCTGCATTTCTCTCTAGCCTTTCTCTGCCCTTTTTTTTCTGACTAATCCACTTTGCTTCCTAACCCCCCTGGCTGAACTTCCATTCTTCCTTGGGACTGGGGTAAGGTTGAGAGGGGTAGGGGGAAGGTGAAGGGGCGGTTGGGAGCCCCTCCTGGGGACTGAGGTTTCTGGGAGGGCTGTTGTGTTTCTGTATTCCCTTTTACCTTGTCTATTTCTGTCTATAACTGTATCTACTGTAACTATCTGCTTGTACATTGTGCCAGCTGTAAATATAAGCTTCATTCAATTTCCAGAGCTGGCTGAGTCTAGTCTGGGTGACTTCCAAAGTGTGGCGGGGGGCAGGGAACACCCAAACCATCACAATGATTTTTCCTTTTGATTGCCGCTTTACAGAAGAGGATTTTAGTAAGAGAAGTGCACATTTAACCAGTTCTAGTTTTCTGTGAGCTTGAGATTCATCACATGTCGTTGTGTGTTGCAGACTGTCCAAGTCCGCCCTCATGCCGTCGCCGCGGTCCTTCGCGATATAACTTTTACCAAGGAGCGCTACGACAGTTTCATTGACCTCCAAGAAAAACTACACCAAAATATTTGCAGGTTAGTGCTTACATTTAAAGTAGCTTACAGTGTCTACATGTGTGACTTAAGGCTTCTCGACGTTGCCCTTCAGCTTTTCCACAGTAGAACGTGTAAAAGTACACAGAGCATCCTGAGATAGCATCTCAAAGCAGCTCCAAATATGCAGTAAAATCATTGTTTTGCCTTCTTTCTTTCTAGGAAGAGAGCATTAGTAGCAATAGGTACCCATGACCTGGACACCATCTCTGGTCCGTTTACTTTCACAGCTAAAGCACCTTCTGAAATTAAATTCAAGCCCTTGAATCAATCTAAGGAGTACACAGCTTCACAGATCATGGATCTGTACAGGGTAAGTGGGATTTTTCAGACTTAAGGCACCAAATACAGGAAGATAAGTGTGCAAGGCTTGACATCTCACATGTCCTTGTTAGTAAGAGTTGGTTTTCTAAATAGAATAGAATAGAATAGAATAGAATAGAATAGAATCAACCAGGTTGGAAGAGACCTCCAAGATCATCCAGTCCAACCTAGCACCCAGCCCTATCCAGTCAACTAGACCATGGCACTAAGTGCCTCATCCAGGCTTTTCTTGAACACCTCCAGGGATGATGACTCCACCACCNCCTATCCACAACCTCCCTGGGCAACCCATTTCAGTGTCTCACCACCCTCACTGTAAAGAACTTCCTCCTAACATCCAGTCTAAATCTCCCCTCTGCCAGTTCAAACCCATTCCCCCTCGTCCTGACATTACCAGACCTTGTCAATAGTCCCTCCCCAGCCTTCCTGTAGGCTCCCTTCAGATACTGCAAAGCCACTCTAAGGTCTCCTCCAAGCCTTCTCTTCTCCAGGCTGCAGAGCCCCAACTCTCTCAGCCTGTCCTCATAGCAGAGCTGCTGCAGCCCTCTGAGCATCTTTGTGGCTCTCCTCTGGACTGGCTCCAGCAGTTCCATGTCCTTGTATTGGTGGCTCCAGAACTGCACACAGTACCTTTGTAGTGTTGCTGGTATCTTCTGTAGCTTCATTGAACATTCCACATTTTGTTTATTCATGGGAAATTCATGGTAATATGTTGTTATCCAACTTAAATACCTCGTGAGGTTTATGTGGCTAAACTTTACCCTTAGAATAATGAGTCTGATACTAACCTGAGACTAATCTGATTTATCAACATGGATACTGATGTTCACGATAACATGTGCAGGGTTATTAACAACCTGTACCCTGTAAAACAGTTGTCTCTTTCTCTGTCTGTACTGGTGAGATACTCAGTGTACAAAGCTGAGAAAACCTTGGGGTAAATAACACAGATTATTGTTTTTTTTTTAATGTTACTTTAATTTGGCCAATTCAAACTTGAGGAAGATGTTACGTTGTTTAGCCAACTAGTTACCAGGCAAGTGCAGAATCTTAGAATCCTAGAAACAACCAGATGGGAATAGACCTCCAAGCTCATCCAGTCCAACCTAGCAGCAGTCCTATCAACCAGACCATGGCACTAAGTGCCTCATCCAGTCTTTTCTTGAACACCTCCAGGGACAGTGACTCCACCACCTCCCATGGCAGCCCATTCCAATGGCAAATCACTCTTCTTCCTAGCTAGGTAAAAGGGTCAAGTTAAGTCTGGCACTGCTTTTGGCTCAGTGACTTGATAAAACCAGGTAAAGGCTAGGAAAAGATTCTGTCAGGTCTAATTTTGCGTTGTTCTGTGTCACCATCTGAAAATGGTACTTTTGTCATCATTCTATACCCAGCACTGGTCAGGCCACAGCTTGAGTGCTGTGTCCAGTTCTGGGCTCCTCAATTCAAGAGAGATGTTGAGGTGCTGGAAGGTGTTGAGAGAAGGGCAGCAAGGCTGGGCAGGGGCCTGGAATATAAACCTATGAGGAAAGGCTGAGGGAGCTGGGGGTGTGCAGCCTGCAGAAGAGGAGGCTCAGGGCAGAGCTCATTGCTGTCT
>WAAF01016511.1:54019-68853 GCA_013400475.1 Tricholaema leucomelas
GGCACTTAGTGCCATGGTCTGGTTGACTGGCTAGGGCTGGGTGCTAGGTTGGACTGGATGATCTTGGAGGTCTCTTCCAACCTGGTTAATTCTGTTCTATTCTATTACCATATACAGCCCTGTGGGAGCACAGAGACTGGTCATAGAGGTCAATAAATTCTTAAAGGTCTCCAACCAAAGATGAGTAAGACAACTGGGAAATAAGGAGTATCAGAGAGACTTTAAACATTCCTGTTAACCTCTGAGCAAAAGATTATGGTGCTGTGGAAGTTTACAAGTGAGCTTGTGTGAAATGTGGACTGTGCTTTTGTTCCTGCAGACTGACAGCCACCTTCGGCACTACTTACACCTGATTGAAAACAAACCTCTTTACCCTATCATCTATGACAGCAACGGCATTGTTCTGTCCATGCCACCAATCATCAATGGTAAGACTGCTTTTGACTGATTTATGCCATTGCTGCTATTTTGATTGTGAGTCAGACCAACAAAAACATTGGTGTGTAATGAGGCTTTTTGTTTCCTTAACATAGTTTCACTTAGGATTTTGTACAGTCTTTCCTTCTTTAAGTGCAGCCAAATCATTTTCTCTCTTCCTAATCTGCTGGAGTTCTTTTTCTCATCCTCATCAAGAGAATGTAGAAAGCCCACTGCATTTAGCTTCTCAGACTCTTCTAGAACTGAAGCTTCTTGTGGTAGGCTTCTGTTGGAGAAGCTTTTTTCTCCTACAATAGCATTATTCATCAGGCGTTTGTCTAAAAGAAGCATGCAAGAAATTACTTTGTAAAGTGCTAACTGTAGCTCAATTTCCTGTGGTCACAGTGGGGAACATTTCACCAAGGACTTAAGCCCAGTGTATTTATCAGCAGTATAAAACAGTTCTTGAGATTCTGGAAGACTTTAATGGCTTAAAAAGAGTAAATTGGTCTAGATTGTTTTGTGTTGTTTCTAAACATGGATTTCCTGTGGATACAGAAGAACTTGTGAGTGAGTTTGGAGAACTGCAAGCTCAGGAAGTGTGGGATGGAAGGGCAGGCAGTGAGGTGGATTAGGAACTGGTTGCAAGATAGAGTTCAGAGAATGGTGATCAATGGTGCCAGGTCCAGCTGGAGAGCTGTAACCAGTGGAGTCCCCCAGGGATCAGTACTGGGTCTGGCCCTATTCAACATCTTCATCAGTGACATTGATGAGGGGACAGACAGACAGAGTCTGCTCAGCAAGTTTGTTGCTGACACCAAGATGGGAGGCTTGGCTGATCCAGCTGCAGGCTGTGCTGCCATCCAGAGAGACCTGGGCAGACAGAGCTGGGCACAGAGGAACCAGATGAGGTTCAACAAGGACAAGTGCAGAGTCCTGCACCTGGGGAGGAACAATAAACTGCACCAGGACAGGCTGGGAGGTGACTGCTGGAGAGCAGCCTTGTGGAGAGGGACGTGGGGGTGCTGGTGGCTAACAAGTTACCCATGGCACAGCAATGTGCCCTTGTGGCCAAGAAGGCTAAAGGGATCTTGGGGTCTATTGAGAAGAGTGTGTCCAGCAGATCAAGAGAGGCTCTCCTTCCCCTTTGCTTTGCCCTGGTGAGACCTCATCTTGGATACTGTGTTCAGTTTTGGGCTCCCCAGTTGAAGAGGGACAGGGATCTGCTGGAGAGGGTCCAGTGGAGGGCTACGAGGATGATGAGGGGACTTGGATCACTGCCTGATGAGGAGAGGTTGAGAGACTTTGGGCTGTTTAGTCTGGAGAAGAGAAGACTGAGATGGGATTTAATCAATGTTTATAAACATCTGAGGGCTGGGGGTCAGGACGAGGCTGGGGGGGGGCAGGCTCTGCTCACTGCTCCCTGGAATAGAACAAGGAGCAATGGGTGTAAGTTACAGCACAGGAGGTTCCAGCTCAACACAAGGGTCCCAGAGCACTGACACAGGCTCCCCAGAGAGGTTGTGGAGTCTCCTTTGGAGACTTTCAGGGCCTATCTGGATGCATTCCTCTGTGATCTGTGCTAGATTGTGTGGTCCTGCTGTGGCAGGGGAGTTGGACTCGATGATCTCCTTGGGTCCCTTCCGACCTCTAATATCCTGTGAGCCTGTGAACTGTGTTTACTGAAGCCAAATAATACCATAACAGGAATTACTCCTTTAACAGAGGTACTTCACTGTACCTATATTTTTAAGTCAAGAAACAGGTAGATTTCCCTAGACTGCCTGATAAAATCAGCAGTGATAATCTCTTTGGATTTCTTATTTGAGCTCTTTCATATTTTAAACAGCTAACTCACATCTTCTTAAAAGGCAGCTTGGAATAGAATAGAATAGAATCAAACAGGTTGGAAGAGACCTCCAAGATCATCCAGTCCATCCAGCCCAGCCCTGTCCAGTCACCTAGACCATGGCACTAAGTGCCCCGTCCAGTCTTTTCCTGAACACCCCCAGGGACAGCGACTCCACCACCTCCCTGGGCAGCCCATTCCAATGCCAATCACTCTCTCTGTGAAGAACTTCCTCCTAACATCCAGCCTGTACTTCCCCTGGCACAACTTGAGACTCTGTCCCCTTGTCCTGTTGCTGGTTGCCTGGGAGAAGAGACCAACCCCACCTGGCTACAGCCTCCCTTCAGGTAGTTGTAGACAGCAATGAGGTCTGCTCTGAGCCTCCTCTTCTCCAGGCTAAACACCCCCAGCTCTCTCAGCCTCTCCTCACAGGGCTTGTGTTCCGAACTCTATGGTAAGATCAACTGTTCTGAGTTGGAGCTGGTGTCAGCCACTGTGCTGGTCCTTCTTTGTTAGGCTCTTTCCAAGTTTGGAGTGTTCACTGTGTGACAATTGCCTGTTGTCTACGTTTGGTCACTTAAGACAGCTGTGCCAAATGCAACACCTGTCTCTGTTGTGAAGAGCAGTGTTTGAGAGAAGCTTCCAGGTTAAGGGTACTTTTTAAACAGATGATGAAATGCAAACATCTGTATTGGCTTATTTGATTATCTACAAGCACTTAAGTGAAAGGTTATGTTTGCTTTGAAGTGAATCCAGAAATGCTAAATGCATTCCATCTGCAAAGAAGTTCGGCACAGGAACCAACTACTGGGGCACTTTGCATCCCGTTTGTAAGAGAGGCATTTGAGGTGATGCCCTTCAGTCTTTGTTCTACGTTGCTTATTGCAGATCAGAAACGGTTTGAGTGCATCAGTGATGTGCTCCTCTGCACAGCCCATGACTCCCTGTGCAGAAAGAAAGCAAATTCACACCTAAAGGAAACCATACTAGGACCTGTATCCCTAATATAGACAAACTCACAATCTTCCAGCAGAGAGTGCCAAGCAATAAAATAATACAGCTGTTTTAGCTGGGAAGGACCTTTAAGATCATTGACTAACTGCTCTCTAACTCTGCCAAGTCTGGTGCTGGACAATGTCCATCAGCACCACAACTCTGCATCTTCTAAACACCTCCAAGGATGATGATTGAGCAGCCTCTCTAGGGATCCTATTCCAATATTTGATAACCCTTTCAGTGAGGAAGTTTCTTCTAATATCCAGTCTAAATCTCCCTGGTGCAACTCGAGGCCATTTCCTCTCACCTTGTCACTTGTTACTAGGGAGAAGAGACCAACACCCACTGCATTCCAGTCTCCTTTAAGAGAGTTGTAGAGTGTGAGAAGGCCTCCCCTAAACTTCCTTTTCTCCAGACTAAAACAACCTCAGTTCCCTCAGCTGCTTCTCACAGGATATATTCTCCAGACACTTCACCAGCTTCACTGCCCTTCTCTGGACCTACTTCAGCACTTCAGTGTCCTTGTAGTGAGAGCCCCAAAACTAAATCCGGTACTCAGTCTGGTCTCACCACTGCTGTGTATGGGGGGCCAGTCACTTCCCCGGTCCTGCTGGCCACAATATTCCTGATAAAGCTGTTGGCCTTCTTGGCCACCTGGGTGCATGGCTCACGTTCAGCCAGCTGCTGGTTCTCATACCAAGGTCTTTCTTTGCTGGGCAGCTTTCCTGGTCTTGCCCCCTCACAGAAGTAGCTAATCAAGCTAAATCACTGTTTTAAGCGTTTTGCACGTTCCTGTCCAAGGCTGCTTTCTTACACAAGTCACACATTAAATGCAAATGCTTCCCTAAAGCCAGGCAAGTTGAAATGCTCTGGAAGTGCAGAACCACCTCGCCACCAGGAGGTGGCCACTGTTCTGTTGGTTTGCTGCTTTAACTGCATACTGAGGTGACTGTAGACGTGTGAGTCTTTCAGTGTAAAACATAACCTGGTCAGTGAGTCAGTTCCTCTTTTTGAGTCATAAACTTAGCAAGAATGCTATTTTGGTAAGAGCTGTGGATGTTGGTGCAATAGAGAGTGGCTGTTTTAAGTTGTGAAGGATGGCATTGATTTGTCTGGAACACAAAAGGAGTCAGTGTTGGTGTCATTGCAAGAGAACTAATAACATTTTTAAACATGTTTTTGTCTTCACATGTTTTAGGAGATCACACGAAAATAAGTTTAAACACCAGAAATGTGTTCATTGAATGTACAGGAACAGATCTAACGAAGGTAAATGAATCTTTCCTGCTATGGATGTGCTGGAATCTCACTGTTTCCCCTCTGGGTGATAGGGCTTCAGTGCACAAAGACCTACAGTAGCCAGCTGTTCACTTCAGGGAGCCAACCTCCCATTTCAAGGGTGGGGTAAACTATAGGACTTTGTGTGGAGGGAATTCCATATATTTAGTCTTGCTTTGTGGACAGTGATGTGGTTTTTGTTGGATTTAGGGTTTTTTTTTCTGTGTCTTTATACTGATGCTGAAACAACAAGAAGTAATTTACACATAGCTGAAGTAAATTCAGGGCTTTGTTGTTGTTGAGCACTTTTTCTAAACCCAGAAGGCTTCAAAAAGAGTAAAATCCACCCAGACTTGTCTATTTCGTAAAAAATCATTGCATTTCCTGCTTAAAGTTTGTGCTGAGGGAAGAAAGACAACATTACTTCTTCTTAGTTATCTTTCCCAAGCAGGGATGCTGTGAAAAAAAAAAGTCTCAAGTGGAAGTCTTTCCATGTGGAAATTGTGTGACTCAAAGCAAAGCATGACAGCTAAGCAATTACAATTGCCTCTTCTTGAATACGGCATTTGCATTCATTAATAGTTTCCCTAAAGTGTCTGTATCTTGATGCTTAAGAGCAAAAATGCCTTCAGCTCCCCTTGCTACACCCTGACATGTTAGCTACGTGTTGGGGAGTGGCTTCTAAGCAAACTACTAAATAACTGCTTCTTGCTACTGCTTGCATTGATAGTATAAATCCTTGACAGAACCCTTTTCATCATTATAGAATCATAGAAGCAACCAGGTTGGAAGAGACCTCCAAGCTCAGCCAGTCCAACCTAGCACCCAGCCCTATCCAGTCAACCAGACCATGGCACTAAGTGCCTCATCCAGTCTTTTCTTGAACACCTCCAGGGAGGGTGACTCCACCACCTCCCTGTGCAGCCCATTCCAATGCCAATCACTCTCTCTGTGAAGAACTTCCTCCTCACATCCAGCCTAGACCTCCCCTGGCACAACTTGAGGCTGTGTCCTCTTGTTCTGTTGATGATGTTCTGTTATACTCATCTCTTAAATCATTCTCTGGAAAACAAAAGATTTTGCAGCTCAGGTTATATGATGAGGTATTACTAAGTCCTTTGGCTTCTACATTCTCACTTAATAAAATGATTAATTAGACTGAATATTGGGAAGACCCAGTTTGAACTGGTAACAGACTCTGTGTATCTTCAGAACAGAGCTATCACAGTGCTTCAGCCTCTACATTCCCACATGAAGTTCAGTGAAATGGCTAACTACATTGAAGGCTGGAAAGAGCCAACCTTCTTTATTACCCCTGTGTATCTTCAGCACAGAGTTTAGCAAAGACAGGCAAATCCTTGAGAACCTTGAAACTCAAAGATGAAGTTTTCATGTAAATCTCTCTGCAGCAGACAGAAAACATGTCTAAGTTTAATCTGGTGCTCCAGGCTGCCAGGATTTAGGCTGCTAGGTTATTCAATAAAATGAGGAGTATATAAGACAAGAGTTTTTTCCCTCATTTTTTGGTTAAGACATTTTGTTTACTTGAACACAAGTAGATGAGAGATTTCAATGTGAATTGCTGTCTTTATTTCGTAGGCAAAAATCGTTCTTGATACTATTGTCACCATGTTTAGTGAGTATTGTGCAAAGCCATTCAGGTGAGTATAGACCTCCAGACATGGAGACAAGACATTTGGGCCATGTGTTGAAAGTGGTTTTAACTTCTGGTTTTCTGTCTCCTGTCTCTCTCAGCATTGAAGCAGCAGAAGTAGTTTATCCTAATGGGAAGACCCACATCTACCCGGTAAGCATTTAACGAGGCTAAGTGCAGGGTTCTGCACTTTGGCCACAACAACCCCAAGCAGCACTACAGGCTGGGGACAGAGTGGCTGAGAGCAGCCAGGCAGAGAGGGACCTGGGGGTGCGGGGAGAGAATAGCTGAAGCTGAGGCAGCAGTGCCCAGGTGGGCAGCAGAGCCAATGGCATCCTGGGCTGGCTCAGGAGCANGGGGAGGTCTAGGCTGGATGTTAGGAGGAAGTTGTTGTCAGAGAGAGTGATTGGCATTGGAATGGGCTGCCCAGGGAGGTGGTGGAGTCGCTATCCCTGGAGGTGTTGAAGCAAAGCCTGGCTGGGGCACTTAGTGCCATTGTCTGGTTGATTGTCTAGGGCTGGGTGCTAGGTTGGACTGGATGATCTTGGAGGTCTCTTCCAACCTGGTTGATTCTATGATTCTATGATCTCAGTACCCTTGGGGAAAGGAATTTGTTTGCAGTCTGGTAAGAGCAACATTGTTTTCTTTCTCTTCAGCAGCACGGTATAGAATCACAGATTTGGTTTGGCTGGAAAAGATCTTTCAGATCATTGATCCAACCTTTATCTCTTAACAAGTCTGGTGCTAAACCATGTCTCTCAGCACCACTTCTCTGCATCTTTTAATGTGCTGGTTCTGATATGTCGTGAACACTGTAGCTTAGCACTGTCTGTGTGTTGGTGACTCAGGACCTTCTCTAGCTACAAAAAAACCCCCATACATTTCCATCTTCCCCTTATCTAGGAAACCCATTCTGAAGCTCCACTAACTTGTGATAAGGCTAAAAATACAGTCACACTGATACTCCAAGAAGAAGAGTCTAAGGTTACTGTTTAGGGTTCATGGGATACAGGCTTCTTCAGGAACAAATAAAGATTGCAATCAGAGGTCATAATCTGTGCCAAAAGCTTTTAAAACCTTACATGTTCCAAATCAGGAACAACGAATGCAGCCTTAAGCCAGTGGACAACTGAAATCGGCCTCAGCATAACTTACTTATCAGATCTGGATGCTTTAATGCCCTTCAGTTAAAATAACTTTGTAACTGGATGTTTCAGTCTTACAGTTCAGAGACTCAAATGCTGTGAAGGGCTGCGAGGCACAATGATGACTTCAGGTGCAGCTCTGCCTGCACTCAGAACTCTTTGCAGTAATGGAGTCTTACTTTTTGGTTTTCTTGTTAAGTGTAAAGTTATTCCTCCTGTTGCCATAAACCTCTGCAGTGACCAAAGCCTCTTCCCTAGATAAAATAGAGCAAAAAAACCCCAGTTTTAAGTGATGCTGTTTTGAAGGCTTTGTATGGCTAGAAGGTTAGAAACACTCATGTAAATACACACAAAATAACTTCCTTGAACACACAGCAAGCTTTCTAAGTAAAACACTGCTACATATTCACTACCAGTATGGAAACAGAAGGTTTGCTTTCCTTTTCCTCTTAAAAGTCATTTGCTCTGAGCTAGCCTGTGAGATGTAGGATCATTTGCTGCTTTAGGGCTTTGACTTTGAGTGAACAAGTGACTGGAAACTTTCAGCAACTCTGCTGCTTGCCCATGTCACTAATTGTCAGACATTTCAATAGCAGGGATTTCATGCTGCCTTCAACCTTCTAGCTTAACTGAGAACAGTTTTTGTCAGAGCATGATAGACCTAAACTGTCTGGAAATACCTTTAACATCATCAAGTCCAAGCATTAACACTACCAAGTCACCATTAAACCACATCCCTCAGCATTACAGCTACATGTCTTTTAAATACCCTCAGCGATGATGATTCCACCACTTCCCTGGATGGCCTGTTCCAGGGCTTGACAACCCTCCTGGGGAGGAAATTTTTCCTGAGGTCCAAATTAAAGCTACCCTAGTGTAACTTGGGGCTGTTTCCTTGCATCCTGTTACTTGGTACCTGGGAAAAAGATCAAGAGTCACCTCACTGTAACCTCCTGCCATGGAGTTGTAGGGAGTGAGGTGGTCTCCCCTAAGCCTCCTTTTCTCCAGGCCAAATAAGCCCAGTTCCCTCAGCCACTCATCAACAGGCTGGTGCTCTAGACCCTTCACTAGCTTTGCTGCCCTTCTCTGGATCCACTCCTGCACCTCAGTGTCCTTCTTGGAGCAAAGGGCCAAAAACTGAACCCAGTATTCAAGGCACAGCCTCACCAGTGCTGACTGCAAGGGGACAATCACCTCTCTCGTCCTGTCACACTGTTGCTGATCCAAGCCAGAGTGCTGCTGGCCTTGACCACCTGGGCACATGTTGGGTCATATTCATCTGCCTGTTGACTAGCACCCTTCATGTCCTTTTCCACCAGGCAGTTTCCAGCCACTCTGCCCCAAGCCTGTAGCATTCATAGAATCATAGAATCAACCAGGTGGGAAGAGAACTCCCAGATCATTCAGTCCAACCTAGCACCCAGCCCTATCCAGTCAACTACACTATGTCACTAAGTGCCTCATCCAGGCTTTTCTTGAGCACCTCCAGGGACGGCAACTCCACCACCTTCCTGGGCAGCCCATTCCAATGCTAATCACTCTCTGCCAACAACTTCCTCCTAACATCCAGCCTAGACCCCCCCTGGCACAACTTGAGACTGTGTCCTCTTGTTCTACTGTTGGTTGACTGGCAGAAGAGCCCAACCCCACCTGGCTACAGCCACCCTTTAGGTGCTTTTAGACAGCAATGAGGTCTGTCCTGAGCCTCCTCTTCTGCAGGCTGCACACCCCCAGTTCCCTCAGCCTCTCCTCACTGGGCTGTGCTCCAGGCTCCTCACCAGCTTCAACCCATAGAAACAGCCTATCCAGGTCCCTCTGTAGAGCCTCCCTAACTTCCAGCACAGCAGCACTCACACTTTGTGTCATCTCCAAACCAACTGAGGGTGCCCTTAATCTCCTCATCCAGACAATTGATAAAGCTTTTAAAAAGAGAGCTGTCCCCAGTTCTGAGCCCTCTCAAGCTCCTCTCGTGGCTGCCCACATCATGCCCTAGAATGCATTTTCAAGAGTCCTGTTCTCTGAAAGCAGTAATTTAATATTCCACACTTGGCTGTAGATGTTGTCTTACTGTAATTAGAAGAAGCTTGATTACTGAGATCTCAAAGCTGGATCCTCTTAGGAAGAAATGGCAGGCACTGGGCCTACTAAAAGCTTTGTCTTTCTTTTTAGGAACTGGCTTACCGAACAGAAAAGGTGAAACCTGAGCTGATTAACAAGAGAGTAGGAATCAGGTATGTTACTGCAAGTGATGACAACAGTTTTTACTCATGAACATTGATTGTGGAAAAAGTACTAGAAAGCATTGATTACTGCACTGATCTAAACATGTTTAGACTGTGTGATTGCATTTTCTCTTACTGAAAATTCAGAGGTTAGCTTGGGTAATTGGATCAACTTTGTAAGGCTTCTTCCCTTGTTTTCAAGGGAAGTGAATCACAGAATGGTAATTTATGACCTCACACAACAGTTAGGAGGTAAATAAAACTTCCTGTCTCAAGAGTCAGAATCCAAACCTGATCTGATGAAATGCCAAGTCTGTGTACAGTCCATGAAACTGGGGACAGAGTGGCTGAGAGCAGCCAGGCAGAGAGGGACCTGCGGATGCCGGTAGAGAGTAGCTGAAGCTGAGGCAGCAGTGCCCAGGTGGGCAGCAGAGCCAATGGCATCCTGGGCTGGCTCAGGAGCAGTGTGGCCAGCAGGACAAGGGAGGTTCTTCTGCTCCTGTGCTCAGCACTGCTCAGGCCACACCTTGAGTGCTGTGTCCAGTTCTGGGCTCCTCAATTCAAGAGAGATGTTGAGGTGCTGGAAGGTGTCCAGAGAAGGGTAACAAGGCTGGTGAGGGGCCTGGAGCACAGCCCTGTGAGGAGAGGCTGAGGGAGCTGGGGGTGTGCAGCCTGCAGAAGAGGAGGCTCAGGGCAGAGCTCATTGCTGTCTACAACTACTTGAAGGGAGGCTGTAGCCAGGTGGGGTTGGTCTCTTCTGCCAGGCAAGCAGCACCAGAAGAAGGGGACAGAGTCTGAAGTTGTGTCAGGGGAGGTCTAGGCTGGATGTTAGGAGGAAGTTGTTGGCAGAGAGAGTGATTGGCATTGGAATGGGCTGCCCAGGGAGGTGCTGGAGTCACCATCCCTGGAGATGTTGAAGCAAAGCCTGTCTGGGGCACTTAGTGCCGTGGTCTGGTTGATTGTCTAGGGCTGGGTGCTAGGTTGGACTGAATGATCTTGGAGTTCTCTTCCAACCTGCTTGATTCTATGACTGAAGGCACCACAGCAGGACCATTGGTTGCTTTCCCAAGCCAGTCAATACAGAGCAGGAGCCATAAATCCCCACTCTCTTGTTTTGCTGCAGTGAGACTCCATCAAGCCTGGCGAAGCTGCTGACCAGGATGTGTCTGAAGTCACACGTCGTGGGGAACACACTGGAGGTTGAAATCCCTCCCACCAGAGCGGACATTATCCATGCCTGTGACATTGTAGAAGATGCAGCAATAGCTTATGGTTATAACAACATTCAGATGACTGTTCCCAAAACGTACACCATAGCTAATCAAGTAAGGTTTGCCCCTTCAAATGAACGCTCTGTTGTCAGTACATGACTAGTGCATGCCAGAAGGGCTTTGGGGAAAGCAGAACCTAGGAATTAAAGATTTTGACATGCTTTGCCTTGAGAAATATTTACCGTGGACAGGATACAAAACAGATGCCCTGCTGATTTGAGTAAGTCCAAGACCAGTGGTTGCTGGTACTTGAAAAAAGGCAGGGTTGACGTAGGGAGCCTGTATTAAATCTCTAATTGGGAGATTCATTTCCTCAGGCAAGCCTGAAGGCAGCTGGCTGATGTGTTGCAAAATTACTAGCATAGTACCTCCCTAGGGAATTCACCACGGTGTAACAGCAGAACCACCTTGGGAAAGAGCAGAAAAACGTTTTTAGATGGAAGTTGAAATGTTTTTTCTTTTGTTTTGTTTTAGCTCCCCCTCAATAAGCTCACAGAACTGCTGAGGCTGGACTTGGCAGCTGCTGGATTCACTGAAGCCCTGACTTTTGCCTTGGTACATTAGATTCATTTCTTACTTTTCTTGTATTGAAACAGCAGTGCAGCCAGAACTGCAAGGATGGGCTGAGGGCATGCTGCAAAAATGTCCCAGGCTCATCCATTGCTGTTTTGGCAGGTGATGGTTTGCTAGTGCTTTGCAATTACTGTGTGCTGTTGTGTGAGGACTTGAACGACTTGGGTCACCCTTAATGTGGCATGCAGCTCTGAGCACAGAGGCGAAAATAGCTGCTGAAGCCATCCAGAGGGACTTTGATGGGCTTGAGAGGTAGGCCGGTGCCAAACTCAGGAAGTTCAGCAGCCTGCACTGGCTTGAGGCAGTCTGAAGCATAAATGCAAGGTGAGCAGAGCAGTAAAGAGCAGTCCTGAAAAGGACTTGAGGGTGCTGATTGATGAGAAATTCAACCTGAGCCAGCTCTTGCAGCCCAGAGTGCCAGGTGTTTCCTGGGCTGCATCAAAAGCAGTGTACCCAGCAGGCTGAGGGAGGGGATTCTGCCCCCTCTCTTTTACTCTGGTAAGAGCCCCACCTAAAGCACTGTCTCAGCTCTGGAGTCCTCAGTAAAAGAAGGACATGGAACTGTTAGAACAGATCCAGAGGAGGGCCATGAAGATGATCCAAGGGCTGGAGCACCTCTCCTATGGCGAGAAGCTGAGAGAGTTGAGGTTCTTCAGTCTGCAGAAGATAATGCTCCAGAGGGAACTTAGAGCAGTCTTCCAGTATTTGAAAAGGGGCTACAGGATAGCTGAAGGGGGACTTATTACAAAGGCATGCAGTCACAGGCCAAAGGGCTGTGGCTTCAAATTGCAAGAAACTGGAGTTAAATTAGACAATAGGAAGAAATTCTTCTCCATGGGGATGGTGAATCTGGAACAGTTTGCCCAGAGAAGTTGTGAACCCTCCAAGTCTGGAAGTGTTCAAAGGCAAATTAGATCATAGAATCAACCAGGTTGGAAGAGACCTCCAAGATCATCCAGTCTAACCTAGCACCCAGCCCTAGACAACCAGACCATGGCACTAAGTGCCCCAGCCAGGCTTTGCTTCAACACCTCCAGGGACAGTGACTCCACCATCTCCCTGGGCAGCCCATTCCAATGCCAGTCACTCTGGAGAAAGCTGGTCTGGTAGGTGGTGTACCAGCCCACGGCAGGGCAAGTGGAACTGGGTGATCTTTAAGGTCCCCTTCCAACCCAAACCATTCTGTGATTTTATGAGTGCTGAGTTTAACTTGGTAGGATGAGATTATAAACCAACAAGTCTCTACTGAGACTCTGCTGCATCAAGAGCAGTGTGGGCAGCAGGGCAAGGGAGGTGATTCTCCCCCTTTACTCTGCTCTCCTCAGACCCCACCTGGAGTACTGTGTGCAGTTCTGGAGCCACCAATACAAGAAGGACATGGAACTGCTGGAGCCAGTCCAGAGCAGAGCCACAAAGATGCTCAGAGGGCTGCAGCAGCTCTGCTATGAGGACAGGCTGAGAGAGTTGGGGCTCTGCAGCCTGGAGAAGAGAAGGCTCCCAGGAGACCTTAGAGTGGCTTTGCAGTATCTGAAGGGAGCCTACAGGAAGGCTGGGGAGGGACTATTGACAAGGTCTGGTAATGTCAGGACGAGGGGGAATGGGTTTGAACTGGAAGAGGAGAGATTTAGACTGGATGTTAGGAGGAAGTTCTTTACAGTGAGGGTGGTGAGACACTGGCACAGGTTGCCCAGGGAGGTTGTGGATGATTCCTCCCTGGGGGCGTTTAAGGCCAGGCTGGATGAGGCCTTGAGCAGCCTGCTCTAGTGGGAGGTGTCCCTGCCTATGACAGGGGGTTGGAGCTGGATGATCCTTGAGGTTCCTTCCAACCTAAACCATTCTATGATTCTATGATTCTATGTCAAATCCATCATAGTTTGATAATCCAAAGAAAAAAGCAGTACTTTCTGGTGGATATTCCTGCAGGTGAGAGATCACTGTTTCTGTTTGTCTCTGTTTAGCATTGTCATTTACCCAAGATTCCTTGCACTGGATCCCAAGTCAATCTGTAGTTCCTCAGCCAGAGGGTTTATTTTAAGAGTACCTCTTTGAAAGTCAGAGTACACAGTAAGGGGACTCAGATGCCTCTGTGAGTTTTACCACAGTTGGGTTTGTTTCACGTGGAAGAACACCTGTAGAATAAGGGCTTTAATAACACTGAATGGGTAATATGCTAAAAACCATGGACTCTGTTACGTCACTACAACTGAGGACCTTTATGAACTGCAGCAGAAGTTTGTAAGATCATCAGAGGGCTGGAGCACCTCTCTTATGAGGACAGACTTTCTGAAAGAGTTGGGGCTGTGCAGTCTGCAGAAGTGGAGGCTCCCAGGTGACCTTTTTGTGGCCTTCCAGGATCTGAAGGGGGCTACAAAAAAGCTGGGGAGGGACTTTTCAGGATATCAGGGAGTGACAGGACTGGGGGGAATGGAGCAAAGCTGGAGATGAGTAGGTTCAGGCTTTATGTGAGGAGGAAGTTGTTGAGCACGAGAGTGGTGAGAGGCTGGAATGGGTTGCCCAGGGAGGTGGTTGAGGCCCCATGGCTGGAGGTGTTTCAGGCCAGGCTGGCTGAGGCTGTGGGCAGCCTGCTCTAGGGTAGGGTGTCCCTGGGCATGGCAGGGGGGTTGGAACTTCATGATCCTTGTGGTCTCTTCCAACCCTGACTCATTCTATGACCAGAAAATGAGAGGAGCTCCAATCCAGCCAGAATGCCCTGTCACTAAATCACAGTAACACGCTGGAGTTGGGTTACGCATCTGAAAGCTGTTACCGTAGTTCTCTTACTAAGGGCAGCATTAATTTAAGATTTTAAGGGTTTGTGTTCAATAATCCACGTTCTCAGATGGTATCATCTGCTTCTTTTCCTCACATTTGGTCTATCAACACACTTCTCTGAGTGCTGCCAGTGCAAAGGGACTGCAGCAGAGCAGCAAATCCTCAATTACATGCCTGGTCTGCTGCTGGTTTCTGTGCTACATTAATAAAGCTATAAATTCTGTAGTGTGAATCTTGCCAGTAGCATCTGTTGCTGTATGCTCAGACATCATCTGAACCTGATAAAGCACATATGTAGTGCTTTACTGACCAGCTAAAAAACACACCTTGAGAAAAAGAAATGTTTAAATATTCCACCTTGAACAAAGATAGCAAAGAAGTGTGAGAATCCTGTGCAGCTATGAAATCTGGTGGCTTGGGCATCTGACATGGTTTTAGTACTTCAGTGGTTGTACATAGACCCTGAGGGATGGTTGACTTTGTGAGAAAGCTCAAGTGCCAGTCCCTTTACAAGTGCTGTTCTCAGAAAAAAAATACCCACTGCAAGTCAGGAGGCAAAATCTGAGCCTCTGTTTTAAGAGAGATGGCAGAAGCATAAGTCACAGAATCCCAGCATGGTGGGGGCTGGAAAGGACCTCTGGACATCATAGAATCATA
>WAAF01016511.1:78842-93629 GCA_013400475.1 Tricholaema leucomelas
TTGAAGCGGGACAGGGATCTGCTGGAGAGGGTCCAGCGGAGGGCTACGAGGATGATGAGGGGACTGGAGGGCATGGCTGATGAGGAGAGGCTGAGGGACCTGGGGCTGTTTAGTCTGGAGAAGAGAAGACTGAGAGGGGATTTGATAAATGTTTATAAGTATCTGAGGGCTGCCAGGAGCGGGGGACAGGCTCTGGTCACTGCTGCCTGGGATAGGACAAAGAGCAATGGGTGTAAGTTGCAGCACAGAGGTTGCACCTCAACACAAGGGGGAACTTCTTTACTGTAAGGGTCCCAGCGCACTAGCACAGGCTGCCCAGAGAGGTTGTGGAGTCTCCTTCTCTGGAGACTTCCAAGGCCTGTCTGGATGTGTTCCTCTGTGATCTGTGCTAGATAGGATTGTCCTGCTCTGGCAGGGGGTTGGACTGGATGATCTCCTTGGGGCCTTTCCAACCCCTAACATCCCTTGAGCCTGTGATTTTGTGGTGTGTTTCGTTTCAGTAGAAGTTACTGCAGCAGATGAAAGGTAAAGACTTCTGAGGCAGCAACTCTGTGCTCTCAGGAAGCCCTCAGGTGGGCTGGGCATTTGCAGACTGAGCACTATCTCAAACTGTTAGTAATGTTGTCTTTAGAAAAACAGTCTGCCTCAAATTGACTTGCACAATTATGCTTGCCTACCAAACAGTTTGAAAGGGGAGGGGAGTGAGAAAGAGCCAGGAACTGCAGACCCTGAAAAATGTGGAGTTCTCCTCTCACATATGGAATGAGATTTCCTGCCGAGCGCTGATGTCACCAGCCTGAGTAATTCAATTTTGTTATTTCATGATTTCGGCATGCAGGATTTCCAATTAATAACTTAAAAAGCATGGGTCAAAAGAGTACTGACATTAACTGCATCTGAAATGGCATCTTGGAGTCATTGCTGTGTGAATGAGCCTTAGCTCTGAGCCTTAGGAAAAGACCTTCTTACGCAGACCTGAAGCTTCGCCGAGGTGAGCTGAACGTTACTTCTCTTCAGACGGATCTGGCGGAAGGGTTTGACCTACTAAATGAGCCAAATGCCTGCCAGATTGCACATAACTAACTGCAGCCAAAGCCAGGCAGAGAGGTTTTGTCTGAAGGCAGGAGGAAACGTGCTGATTTTGAGCGCTGCTCAGCGTTTGTATGGTTCATTTGTGGCACCAGAGAGTCACTTTTGGTTGGATGGTTATGCTAGTACAGTGTACATTGTACACACCATAGAATCATAGACTGGTGCAGGTTGGAAGGGACCTCAAGGATCATCCAGCTCCAACCCCCTGCCATAGGCAGGGACACCTCCCACTAGAGCAGGTCGCTCAAGGCCTCATCCAGCCTGGCCTTAAACACCTCCAGGGAGGAAGCATCCACAACCTCCCTGGGCAACCTGTGCCAGTGTCTCACCACCCTCACTGTAAAGAACTTCCTCCTAACATCCAGTCTAAATCTCTCCTCTGCCAGTTTAAACCCATTCCCCCTCGTCCTGACATTCCCAGACCTTGTCAATAGTCCCTCCCCAGCCTTCCTGTAGGCTCCCTTCAGATACTGCAAAGCCACTCTAAGGTCTCCTCTAAGCCTTCTCTTCTCCAGGCTGCAGAGCCCCAACTCTCTCAGCCTGTCCTCATAGCAGAGCTGCTGCAGCCCTCTGAGCATCTTCGTGGCTCTCCTCTGGACTGGCTCCAGCAGTTCCATGTCCTTCTTGTGTTGGAGGCTCCAGAACTGCACACAGTACTCCAGGTGGGGTCTGAGGAGAGCAGAGTAAAGGGGGAGAACCACCTCCTTTGCCCTGCTGGTCACACTGCTCTTGCTGCAGCCCAGTCATAGAATCAGCCAGGTTGGAAGAGACCTCTGAGGTCATCCGGTCCAACCTAGCACCCAGCCCTAGCCAGTCAACTAGACCATGGCACTAAGTGCCTCATCTTGCTCTTGATCCTTGCTTCTAGAAAACCAGTGCCTTGCTCCAGAGCTTGTTTCCATGTGGCCATGCTGTGTCTCTGGCAAGCCTGCAGGCCTGCTCTCATTCTCAAGCACAAAATCAAAGCATTGGGAGATGCAGGCTGCTACGATGCAGTGGACACTGCAAGGTGGCTGGTGCCTGGCACTCTGCTGAGGCACTGGTGAAGGGGAGCTGGGGCAGGGCAGGCTCTGCCAATGTGGGACTCCTGTGCCCCGCAAGCGCAGTAACTGCCAGGGTGCAGGGCCAGCTCTCAGTGAGCCTCAGTTTCTGGGATCACTGCATCTCTCTGATCAAAACTGCCCTTCTCTGTGCTCCTACAGCATCACAGTCACCAGCTGTCCTAACAGAGACAAGACCTTTCTCTCCCTTACCACAACAGAAGAAATGAATCCAATAGAAAATCACCCCTGACCAATGATCTTGGAGAGTCTGGCAAGCTTCTGGTAGCAGCGATGTAGCAGAATTTCAAGCATTCCTGAGTACAGCTGCTGCTGCATTTTGAAGCATTTTTCCAAACTACTCTGCCCTACTGAGGCCTCTTCTGGAGTATTCTGTCCAGTTCCTGGCTCCCCAGTCACAGGGAGACAGAGAACTACTGGAGAGAGTCCTGCAGAGGCTACGAAGTTGCTGAGAGGACTGAAGCATCTCTCTGACAAGGAAATGCTGAGAGACTTGGGGCTGTATGGCCTGGAGGAGATTGAGAGGAGGTCTCATAAATATTTATCAATATCTAAAGGTTAGAGGCAAGACGATGGGGTCAGACTCTTTCCAGTGGTGTCCAGTGGCAGGACAAGGGAGGTTCTTCTGCCCCTGTACTCAGCTCTGCTCAGGCTACACCTTGAGTGCTGTGTCCAGTTCTGGGCTCCTCCATTCAAGAGAGATGTTGAGGTGCTGGAAGGTGTCCAGAGAAGGGCAGCAAGGCTGGGGAGGGGCCTGGAGCACAGCCCTGTGAGGAGAGGCTGAGGGAGCTGGGGGTGTGCAGCCTGCAGAAGAGGAGGCTCAGGGCAGAGCTCATTGCTGTCTGCAGCTCCCTGAAGGGAGGCTGTAGCCAGGTGGGGTTGGTCTCTTCTGCCAGGCAAGCAGCACCAGAAGAAGGGGACAGAGTCTCAAGCTGTGCCAGGGGAGGTCTAGGCTGGATGTTAGGAGGAAGTTGTTGGCAGAGAGAGTGATTGGCATTGGAATGGGCTGCCCAGGGAGGTGGTGGAGTTGCCATGCCTGAAGGTGTTGAAGCCAAGCCTGGCTGGGGCACTTAGTGCCATGGTCTGGTTGACTGGCTAGGGCTGGGTGCTAGGTTGGCCTGGATGATCTTGGAGGTCTGTTCCAACCAGGTTAATTCTACGATTCTGTGAGCAGGCACAAACTGGAACCCAGGAACTTCCATCTGAACGTAAGGAAAAACTTCTTTCCTGTGAGGCTTCTGGAACTCTGGACCAGGCTGCTCAAAGAGGTTGTAGAGTCTCCTCTGGAGAGATTCCAAACTTGCCTAGACACAATCCTGTGCAGCCTGCTCTGTGTGACCCTGCTTTAGCAGGAAGACTGGACTAGATGATCTCCAGAGATTCCTTCCAACCCCCCAGTGCTGGAATTCTGTTAAATGTTATACACAGAAAACAGTAGGGGATTTTATTGGGGCTAAGAGCCAGGTTTAAGTGAGCAAATGCCCCCTTTGAGTCCCCCCCAGCATCTTCCTGAAGCATCTCTGATTTGGAAGAGAGCAGTGCACAACACTGCTTTGCCTTCCTGTGTGCTCTTTTGGCTCACAGATCCCCAGCCAGCTGCCCATCTTTTGGATTGTTTTCCAGCAGCATCCCCAGGAAGTGCTTTGAAGTCTCAGAAGTACATAGACATATCTGTAATTTAGGTTGACATCCTTGGCAGGCTCATTTGAAAAATAGAAATGTTTCATGGCATGACACAAGAGATCTCTTAAATGAATTATAGAGAACTGAAGCATTCCTAACATTGGCTAGCTTTTGCCTACAGTTCATAAGACTTTTTTTTTCCCTTCATATTGCCTGTAGTGAGTGAACTTCTTGTGCTGCAGTGTAAAGGAGTAACTTTGATAACACAGGGGGGTTTTTTTTGGCTCATTGAAAATCACACAATCATGGAATCAACCAGGTTGGAAGAGACCTCCAAGATCATCCAGTCCAATCTAGCACCCAGCCCTATCCAGTCAACTACACTATGTCACTAAGTGCCTCATCCAGTCTTTTCTTGAGCACCTCCAGGAATGGTGACTCCACCACCTCCCTGGGCAGCCCATTCCAATGCCAATCACTCTCTCTGACAACAACTTCCTCCTAACATCCAGCCTAGACCTCCCCTGGCACAGCTTGAGGCTGTGTCCCCTTGTTCTGTTGCTGGTTGCCTGGCAGAAGAGCACAACACAACCTGGCTACAGCCTCCCTTCAGGGAGTTGTAGACAGCAATGAGGTCTGCCCTGAGCCTCCTCTTCTGCAGGCTGCACACCCCCAGCTCCCTCAGCCTCTCCTCATAGGCCACTTCACATTCTGGTTTCTCCTTTCAGCCGCAGGTGCCTCATGTTACAGCAGAAAACGAATGTAGAAGGATGCAATGTAATGTTCAAAGTGTGATAACCTGATGGGTTTCTTCTTCTTCAGATGTAGGTGCAAGAAACTACAGGCACTTAGGTGCAGTTTATTACAACAAGAGCCCAGGGTTTGAGATCATCCATGGTTTGCTGGACAGGGTCATGCAGCTGCTTGAAGTACCACCAAATGAAGAGAATGGCTACACCATCAAGGCCACTGAAGGTAAGGAAGGCAGAGGTGCTGCAGAGCTTGTTCCGGAGCTAAAACGTTCCCGTATGACCTGAGGTGAATTTGGGGTTGTCCTTAGCAGTAAGCATGAAGGATTTCTGATAGTGTATGTGCTCTGGTATGATGAAATGATAAAAGGTGTTCACTGGCTGTAAAATGCCATGGCTGCCTTTTGGTGAGCTACTCTGAATAGCTAAAACCTGCAGGCTGATAGCTTTTTAAAGAGGCTTACAGTAAAGTGTGTGCCACGAGCTTTGTGAACTGCTTGTGATGAATTCATTCATCTGCTGATGGCAAGAATAGGTAGGAGGAATTCACTGGGTTGATGAATGTGCCAGATACCCACTGTGTTCTCTTTGGCTAGCAGAGCCTGGAAAAGACATCTTTGTACACTTGGTCTGTTAGTTTACAGCTCTACCTGTAGCTCATACTCATAGAATCATAGAATGGTTTAGGTTAGAAGGGACCTAAAGGCTCATCCAGCTCCAAACCCCAGCCATAGGCAGGGACACCTCCCCGTAGAGCAGGTTACTCAAGGACTCATCCAGCCTGGCCTTGAACACCTCCAGGGAGGTTGTGGAGCACAGAAGCACCCAACGTGATCTTTGATCACGTTGGNAACCCTTGTAGCCTGTCCTCATAGCAGAGCTGCTGCAGCTCTCTGAGCATCTTGGTGGCCTCCTCTGGACTGGGTCCAACAGTTGCATATCCTTCTTGTGCTGGGGGCTCCAGAAGATAGGAAGATACATGCCTTGTGTATCCTGTACCAAGAAACTTGCTGTCTTTTGGACTGAACCTGCTACACAGACAAGCAGTTGTATAACACCCCTCCTTCCTTCTCCACACAGTGCATGAATTAAAAATAACATTTTGAAGTGCAAAATCTCCTCTAAGTGCACATGCATGTAGGAGAGCAAGCAGGCAGGCTGACCTCATTACTTCAGTGAGAGCTGCTAGAGAGCAAGCACCAGCAATGAATTTGTTCTGCTACCTAAAATAAGTGTAGTAAAGCAAGACTGCAGGGGCAGCAGCTATGATTCTACTTCTGTCTCGGTGTTCAGAGAGGTGAGATGCTGACTCAAATTGACTCAGCTTGAACTGCCTCCATTCTGCAGTCACTGGAACAAGTGGCACTGGCAGAGTCTTTGACAGCCCTGACCGAGATTGACTATTCATAAAACTCGAATGAGAAATGTGGCTGTCTCCCTGGCTCAGAGCATGCTGCCAAGATGCAAAGCATAACACCTCAGCTGAGGGAGTCTCCTAGCACTTTAATGCATCTTTCAGTCATAGAGCAGTCAGGGCTTTTTCCTCCAGCTTTTTGACAAAATACTGTTTTGCTCAGTCTTACTTAGGCCAAGCTTCCGAGGGGTTCATTATGGTATTGTTAATAGAATCATAAAATCGTTTGGGTTGGAAGGGACCTTTGAAAGTGATTTGTAGGATTCCCAGGTTGACCAGAGGAATGCTTAAACAAGTTACTTGCTTGTTCTAATCCTACCGAGCACAGAAGAGGTTCTTATTTGGAGGGAGGGTGCAGTGGGGAGATATTAGAATAGATTAGAATAAAATAGAATAGAATAGAATAGAATAGAATAGAATAATAGAATCAACCAGGTTGTAAGAGACCTCCAAGATCATCCAGGCCAACCTAGCACCCAGCCCTAGCCAGTCAACCAGACCATGGCACTAAGTGCCTCATCCAAGCTTTTCCTGAACACCCCCAGACACGGTGACTCCACCACCTCCCTGGGCAGCCCATTCCAATGCCAATCACTCTCTCTGACAACAACTTCCTCCTAACATCCAGCCTAGACTTCCCCTGCCACAACTTCAGACTCTGTCCCCTTCTTCTGGTGCTGCTTGCCTGGCAGAAGAGACCAACCCCACCTGGCTACAGCCTCCCTTCAGGGAGTTGTAGACAGCAATGAGGTCTGCCCTGAGCCTCCTCTTCTGCAGGCTGCACACCCCCAGCTCCCTCAGCCTCTCCTCACAGGGCTGTGCTCCAGGCCCCTCCCCAGCTTGGTCGCCCTTCTCTGGACGCCTTCCAGCACCTCAACATCTCTCTTGAACTGAGGAGCTCAGAACTGGACACAGCACTCAAGGTGTGGCCTGAGCAGTGCTGAGTCCAGGGGCAGAATAACCTCCCTTGTCCTGCTGGCCACACTGCTCCTGATACAGGCCAGGATGCCATTGGCTCTCTTAGCTACCTGGGCACTGCTGCCTCAGCTTCGGCTACTCTCTACCAGTACCCCCAGGTCCCTTTCTTCCTGGCTGCTCTCAGCCACTCTGTCCCCAGCCTGTAGTGCTGCTTGGGGTTGTTGTGGCCAAAGTGCAGAACCCTGCACTTGGCCTTGTTAAATCCCATCCCATGGGTCTCAGCAATTCAACCATTTCAATGGTGGAGGCTTCAAGAAACTGGAGAAAAGACCTCAAAACCAATCCTACCAGAGCAAAGAGGATTTGTAATGCCCATCTCAGGTCCTGGCATTCCAGTGACACCACTCACAATGTACTGAGTGTGAAGGATGGATTATGCCTTGTCATTACAAGCATTTTGTGGCTTTTGGCTACAGACACACAAAAAAGTGCCTGCTACTTTCAGCAGTGATACAGAAACTCTCCTGGGATGGGTGTGGATTCCTTGCAGTTCTCCTGACATTGAATTTAACCTTGGAGCCAATGCAGACAGCTGATACTCCAGTCCTATAGTGAATGCAGCACTGCTGCACCAACTTGCTTAAAGACCTTCACTGCAGAGATGCTGGAAGTCAAAATAGTTTGGGGGATTTTGGTGGTGGTGGTGGTTTTGGGGAGTTGCTTCACAATCTGCCCATTACAAAAATGAAAGTGTCAGCAGATACAGTCATGGAATCATTAAGGGTACAGAAGATCTCTGATGCTGATCGATAACTGCCTGAACATGAGCCAGCAGTGTGCCCAGGTGGCCAAGAGAGCCAGTGGCATCCTGGCCTGCATCAGGAATGGTGTGGCCAGCAGGAGCAGGGAGGTCATTCTGCCCCTGTACTCTGCACTGGTTAGACCACACCTTGAGTACTGTGTCCAGTTCTGGGCCCCCCAGTTTAAGAGGGACATTGAGATGCTTGAGCGTGTCCAGAGAAGGGCAACGAGGCTGGGGAGAGGCCTCGAGCACAGCCCTACGAGGAGAGGCTGAGGGAGCTGGGATTGGTTAGCCTGGAGAAGAGGAGGCTCAGGGCAGACTTTATTGCTGTCTACAACTACCTGAGGGGTGGTTGTAGCCAGGGGGAGGTTGCTGTCTTCTCTCAGGCAGCCAGCACCAGAACAAGAGGACACAGCCTCAGGCTGTGCCAGGGGAAGTTTAGGCTTGAGGTGAGGAGAAAGTTCTTCAGTGAGAGAGTCATTGGCTACTGGAATGGGCTGCCCAGGGAGGTGGTGGAGTCACCGTCCCTGGAGCTGTTCAAGGCAGGATTGGACGTGGCACTTGGTGCCATGGTCTAGCCTTGAGCTCTGTGGTAAAGGGTTGGACTTGATGATCTGTGAGGTCTCTTCCAACCTTGGTGATACTGTGAGACTGTGAGACTGTGAGATCCTCGAGTCCAACTATTACCCCAGCATTGGCAGGTCACCACTAAACCACCTCACTCAGCACCACAGCTATGTGGCTTTTAGATTACCCAGGGATGGTGACAGCCACTGCCCTGTGCCCCTTGTTCCAGGCCTTGACACCCCTTTCAGGGAAGACATTTTTCTTAATGTCCAACCTGAACCTCCCCTATCAAAACTTGAGGCCATTTTCTATTGTCCTATGGCTTATTCCTTAGAAGCAGCTAACCCCCACCTCTCTCCAACCTTTCACATAGTTGCAGAGAGTTGAGAAGGGTTCCATTCAGTCTCCTTTGCTCCAGGCTAAACAACCCCAGCTTCCTCAGCTGCTTCTCAGAAGACTTGTGCTCTAGACTCTTCACAACTTCATTGCCCTTCTGTAGACACGTCAGTGTGCTTCTTGTAGTGAAGGACCCAAACCCAATTTCAGCTGCAGCCTCACCAGTGCTGAGTGCAGGACGGGGGCAATCATATCTCTGCTCCACTGGCCACGTTATAGCCAACACAGGCCAGGATGCTGTTGGCCCTTTGGACCACATGGGCACATGCCAGCTCGTATTCAGACACCTCTCAGCTGACACTGCCAGCTCCTTTTGGAATCATAGAATCAACCACATTGGAAGAGACCTCCAAGCTCATCCAGCCCAACCTAGCACCCAGCCCTAGACAATCAACCAGACCATGGCACTAAGTGCCTCATCCAGGCTTTGCTTCAACACCTCCAGGGACAGTGACTCCACCACCTCCCTGGGCAGCCCATTCCAATGCCAATCACTCTCTCTGCCAGCAACTTCCTCCTAACATCCAGCCTAGACCTCCCCTGACACAACTTCAGACTCTGTCCCTTTGTTCTGTCACTGGTTACCTGGCAGAAGAGCCCAACCCCACCTGGCTACAGTCTCCCTTCAGGTAGCTGTAGCCAGCAATGAGCTCTGTCCTGAGCCTCCTCTTCTGCAGGCTGCACACCCCCAGCTCCCTCAGCCTCTCCTCGCAGGGCTTGTTTCTGCCAGGCAGCTCTCTTCCTCAAGCCAAGATGATGAAACATGGGCAATTGCTGAGTCATAGAATGGTTTGAGTTGAATGGGACCTTAGAAAACATCTAGTTCCCCCCCTCCTGCCATGTCAGAGACAAAAAAAAGGTACCCTGTAGCATCTTAGGGTTGTTAGAGGATACTGAGATAATTCAGAGGAACAGTAGGAGTCACCTCCGAGGTTTTAAATCTGGACATTACACTTGGCATGGATTCTTAAATGCACTTTTATGGAACAGGCTTTTTTATTGCTGTGCCCACTGACATTTGGTACAGTTGGAAAAGGGTTTATTCTGGCTTGGAAGAACATTTTCTGTGCATCACCTTCAGAAAACCTGAACCTAGAAAGCATCATAGTGCAAAGATAGGGTTTGGTCTTGTTGGTCTGACTCCCTGCATAACTGATTAAAGTAGTTTTTCAGTGATTACTGAAGACAATGCAGTGAGGGTGGAGGGGGGAAAGTGTTGGCTTAGATGAGCAACAAAGAAAGGATAAGAGATGTGCTGGGCTCAGATTTGGCTCTTCTCCAAATTCACTTTGAAAAACAGAATGCCTGTACTGCAGTCCTGTTTGGTCCATATGTGCAAATCATGGTTATTTAAGCTCCTTCTGTTCTCTAGTACCTAAGTCCCTTGTGATGTGACCTTAAAGTCAGAGCTTTTTTGCCTTTCTGGCAACACCTGTGGAAAGAAGGTACAGATGCTAGGAAATCTGGGTGAAATTGTGATGTTCCCCTGGCCTTTGCACTGCGCTTTAGTGTAATCTGAGCTAGGTAAGAAATGGAGAAGAGCTGTTCAGAGCAGCCTTAAGGAAGAGTTTGAGTGACTGAATTCAAGGATTTCAACATCCATTTGGCACTTGATGCTTTACAGGTTCTTCAGTTTACTAATGGAGCCATTATTTTTTGTCTTGTTCTCACTGACTATACAACAGCACAAAGTTCTAAAGGCAGGATGGACTTTGTGCTACAGAAGTGAATCCTACAATTACTGTCCAAGGAAAGCATTTCTGTTTTGTCTTTGGTTAATAGCACAGGCATCCACAATCAAACATGTCTTGAAAGGAGCACAGTTACTGCATCAATTCCCAAACTTGTAGGTGCTCCAGGATTAAAAAATAAAACAAAAAATAGCCTAAACCTCTTGAAATTTTAACCAGCTCCTTGCCATTAAAAGATAAAGGTCAGTATGGATTAGGAAGTAAAGCAAATAAAAATCAAACTTGAAAGACAGAAGTAGGTGTAGAAATCCCACCAATGTGCTCAGACCTTCCCAAGTAATCCAATTAAAACCTGTTATTTCTTAGCTTGCTTTCATTGGGTTCAGTTCCCATGAAACCTAGAGGCATTGTGGTAATGATACTAGAATCATAGAATCATAGAATGGTTTAGGTTGGAAGGGACCTCAAGGACCATCCAGCTCCAACCCCCTGCCATAGGCAGGGACACCTCCCACTAGAGCAGGCTGCTCAAGGCCTCATCCAGCCTGGCCTTAAATGCCTCCAGGGAGGAAGCAGCCACAGCCTCCCTGGGCAACCTGTGCCAGTGTCTCACCACCCTCACTGTAAAGAACTTCCTCCTAACATCCAGTCTAAATCTCCCCTCTGCAGTTTAAACCCATTCCCCCTCATCCTGACATTACCAGACCTTGTCAGTAGTCCCTCCCCAGCCTTCCTGTAGGCTCCCTTCAGATACTGCAAAGCCACTCTAAGGTCTCCTGGAAGCCTTCTCTTCTCCAGGCTGCAGAGCCCCAACTCTCTCAGCCTGTCCTCATAGCAGAGCTGCTGCAGCCCTCTGAGCATCTCCGTGGCTCTCCTCTGGACTGGCTTCAGCAGTTCCATGTCCTTCTTGTGTTGGGGGCTCCAGAACTGCACACAGGACTCCAGGTGGGGTCTGAGGAGAGCAGAGTAAATCCCTGCAGGAATGGAGATGTTTTCTTGCAACATTTTGGTCGTTTTGTGCTTGTGGATGACCATTTTTTCCAGAAATCAGGACCTTGATTACAAGAGGGGATGCTAGTCCTGGCAGTTGAGTCTCTAGTAAAGTCTTATTTAGGCTAGAAGGAAGAAAGGGGCTCAGTGAATTTGGTATCAGTCTTCAAAGGAGGGATGTGAGTCACCATCCCTGGAGGTGTTCAAGAAAAGCCTGGATGAGGCACTTAGTTCCATGATCTAGATGATTGGCTAGGGCTGGGTGCTAGGTTGGACTGGATGAGCTTGGAGGTCTCTTCCAGCCTGGTTGATTCTATGATTCGATGATATGTGAAGTGTGAGATGTAATTATCAGTGCAGTGTGAGATGTAATTATCAGTGCTTGCATTGTGATGTTTTAAATGCCTGTCCCTGATTTAAGGGAAGAAACCCTCATTTTGCAGCACCTTCTGAGAGTCTCTGTGCTCTGTAAGTTGAAATGAATTTGAGACAACCTCTCAAAAGGGCAAGTATCCATATTTTATGAAAATGGAGCCATCTGACAGGCTCACAGATAATGCCAGTGGGAAATCTGTGCCTCAGAACCTGCTCACGTTGCTCCATCGCCCTGCCTAACCAAACTGGTATCTTAGGAGGCAGTGAAAGCAAGCAATCCCTGAATAGGGATAGCTTGACAGGAGCTAAATTTTGGTGTACTGATTCTTGTGAGCTTTGGCTCACTCTTGGATTGATGATTTTTTTGTTATGTGATGGTTTAGGTGTTCCCCATCCCCCCTCCCCCACTTAAGAAAATCCCCCAGGCTAGACTCAGTGGCTGGAAATTAAAGAATGAAGCTTTATATTTACAGCTTAGCACAATGTACAAGCAGAGAGTTGCAATATTTACAGCTATAGACAGAAATAGACAAGTTAAAAGTAATGCAGAAACACAACAGCCCTCCCAGAAACCTGAGTCCCCAGGAGGGGCTCCCAACCACCCTTCCACCTCCTTCCCACCCCTCTACCTTATCCCAGACTTTGCCTTGTGTTCAAGGTATACAAGGNCAAGAAGGAGTTCAGCCAGCAGCCCCAGCTCCCCAGCAGGCGAAGAGCTGAGAACACAGCCCAGAGTGAAGTGCCCAAGCGAAGTGCAGAGCAAAGTGACTTTATCTAATGTTTTGCTTTTCCTTTCTACACATCTCAGCAAGACTGTGAGCGAAGCAGACCTCACCATTGTTTTCATTTCTCAGCCTATCATCTAATTCTTCTCACCAAAACATTCTAGCTAGGCCAAACTAGCACACAAGGTGAGTTTGAGGATTGGCCAGGGTGGGCAGGAAGCAGAAGGATTAGTTAGACAGGAAGTTAGGGAGAGAAGGGAGGCAGCCAGAAGCCAGAGAGCAGCTCTGTTATCTATGTTTGTCTTCTTGTTTTTATCCATCTCAGCAAGCCTATGAGTGCAGCAGACATCACCACTGTTGCCTTTTCATAGCCTATAGTCTAACTCTTCTCACCCAAATATCCCATCTAGGCTCAAACTAGCACGTGTTAAGTGAATGGTCATGCCATTTGTTCTTTGAGGGTAATCAACAGCTTAGTAAAGCTGGGAAGTCAGCTTGTTTGTGTCCAGCATACACATTTGAGTTTTGCTTCCTTCAGGAACTGACAGCCAGCTTTCAAATAGTTAAACCACACCAGGAGAATTTCCACTCCCCTCTTTTGGCTGCCCTTATTTAATTAAATGTGAGGTGTGGTGAAGTGTAGAAAATCTTAATTCCACAGCAAATCGCAGTAATGGCTTCTCAGTAAGGTTTAGCTGTGAAAGTGGAGGTGTAATAGTTATCTCCCTAAGAACATCAATAAGCAGTTGCTTCTATAACACTAATTATACCACAAACATCTTTAAAAGAAGATTTAGAGTATGAGCCTCAGTTCACAAGGCAAGAGGAGAGAAATCAGTACACACACTTGGACAGGTACATCCCACAGGGCAACTTGCAGTCCTGCTAGTCATAGAATCACAGAATCATAGAATGAGGTTGGAAGGGACCTCAGAGATCACAGGCTGACAGGGTGTTAGGGGTTGGAAAGGCCCCAAGGAGATCATCCAGTCCAACCCCCATGCCAGAGCAGGACAATCCTATCTAACACAGGTCACAGAGGAACACATCCAGACAGGCCTTGGAAGTCTCCAGAGGAGACTCCAGAACCTCTCTGGGGAGCCTGTGCCAGTGCTCTGGGACCCTTACAGTAAAGAAGTTCCCCCTTGTGCTGAGGCAGAACTTCTTTTGCTGTAACTTACACCCATTGCTCCTTGTCCTATCCCAGGGAGCAGTGAGCAGAGCCTGTCCCCCCCTCCTGGCAGCCTTCAGATACTTATAAACATTTATCAAATCTCCTCTCAATCTTCTCTTCTCCAGGCTAAGCAGCCCCAGGTCCCTCAGCCTCTCCTCATCAGGCAGTGCCCTCCAGTCCCCTCATCATCCTCGTAGCTCTCAGCTGGACCCTCTCCAGCAGATCCCTGTCCCTCTTCAACTGGGGAGCCCAAAACTAAACACAGTATTCAGGATGAGGTCTCAGCAGGGCAGAGCAGAGGGGAAGGAGAACCTCCCTTGATCTGCTGGACACACTGCTTAATACACCCCAGGATCCCATTGGCCTTCTTGGCCACTTGGGCACATTACACATGTGGGTAACTTGTTAGCCACCAGCACTCCCAGGTCCCTCTCCACAGGGCTGCTCTCCAGCAGTCACCTCCCTGCCTGTCCTGGTGCAGTTTGTTATTCCTCCCCAGGTGCAGGACTCTGCACTTGTCCTTGTTGAACCTCATCTGGTTCCTCTGTGCCCAGCTCTGTCTGCCCAGGTCTCTCTGGATGGCTGCACAGCCTGCAGCTGGACCAGCCAAGCCTCCCAAATTAGTGTCAGCAGCAGACTTGCTGAGCAGGCACACTGTGCCCTCATCAGTGTGATTGATGAAGATGTTGAACAGGACTGGCTCCAGAACTGATGCGGGGGGGGACACCACTGGTCACAGCTCTCCAGTTGATCATCTACTTCAACCTCCCCACCATGGGCAGGGACACCTCTCAACTAGGCTTGGCTGCTCAAGGCCTCATTCAGCCTGGCCTTGAACACTTCCAGGGACCAGACATTCTAAGCATGCACTCTAGGAGCATAATATTGGAGCACATTGGAAGATAACCTGATGCCCAACCCACCCTGATGCCCAGTTTCTTTCCAAGAGAAGCCAGGAAATGGAGAGTCTAAGAGGAGGCAGAATTTATATGCTTCAAGGTCCCAAAAGAATACAGTGCAAACTCACTTGGAAGTGCCCCTGGATTTCACAGTACTAACAGCAACCCTAAAACCTGTGGATTTAGAATCACAGAATCATAGAATGGTTTAGGTTGGAAGGGACCTCAAGGATCATCCAGCTCCAACCCCCTGCCATAGGCAGGGACACCTCCCACTAGAGCAGGCTGCTCAAGGCCTCATCCAGCCTGGC
>WAAF01016511.1:96309-134440 GCA_013400475.1 Tricholaema leucomelas
AGGACAAGGAGCAATGGGTGTAAGCTGCAGCAAAAGAGGTTCTGCCTCAACACAAGGGGGAACTTCTTTACTGTAAGGGTCCCAGAACACTGGGACAGGCTCCTCAGAGAGGTTCTGGAGTCTCCTTCCCTGGAGCCTTTCAAGGCCTGTCCTCTGTGATCTGTGTTAGATAGGATTGTCCTGCTCTGGCAGGGGGGTTGGACTGGATGATCTCCTTGGGTCCCTTCCAACCCCTAACATCCTTTGAGCCTGTGAGCCTGTGATTTGTGTCTTACAAAGCATCTTGCCACACTAGTGCTGATGCCTCAAGTTTGGTTGTAGCTGGATTAACACCCAGAGAGGTACCTGGCAAAGATATAAACCAGGAGAGTTGTTTACATAATTTGACAAAATGGGAGTCTAAGGTGTTTGGTGTGTCTCCAGACAACCCTGCTTTGCCAGCATTTGACAGCACACTGTGCCACTGCCATCTCAGAGGTGCCTTGTGTTGCAAGTGATGCAGGGCAGAGTTTGTGGCAGAAGCCACCACGTGGGGCTGGGAATAAATCTTACTTCATTAGCTTTGTGTTACACAGTTGACTCTCCTGAAGAAAGGGGCCCCCAGACCAAGTTTTGAAGAGGGCTTCTTATGGTCATTTCTGCTCCTTTCCTGAGCTGAAAGGTTTTGGATGTCCCTTCCCAATACCCTGCAAGTCTAATCTGCTTGCACAACCCCCGAAGAGGTGTATCAGAGCAAAAGTGCATTATTTTAGCACAGCATGGGATAGTAAAGTTTTGATGGGCTTAGATGTCTTTGTCTTTTAACCCTTCATCGCCAAATCAGGTTTGACACACTTCCCCCCACCCCCCTTACACAATAACAATAAGGGAACAAAGGAATATTTATCCTCACATCCAGGAGATGGATTCAGAAGAGAAACTCTCTTCAGCTGACTGATTCAGAAGTACGTTTCCTGTAGTACAATAGTAGGAGGAAAAGTCTATGTCAACAGCAAGAATATTCTGAAGAGGGTTGTTAATTCAAGTCATGAAGAGACACAGGATACCTTCTCTTACCTTCATAGAATCAGCCACGTTGGAAGGGACCTCCAAGCTCAGCCAGCCCAACCTAGCACCCAGCCCTAGACAATCAACCAGACCATGGCACTAAGTGCCTCATCCAGTCTTTGCTTCAACACCTCCAGGGACAGCAACTCCACCACCTCCCTGGGCAGCCCATTCCAATGCCAGTCACTCTCTCTGCCAACAACTTCCTCCTAACATCCAGCTTAGACCTCCCCTGGCACAACTTGAGACTGTGTCCCCTTCTTCTGTTGCTGCTTGCCTGGCAGAAGAGACCAACCCCACCTGGCTACAGACTCTTTTTGCAAGTCCTAACTAAAAAGATCAGTCTTTTCCTTCCCAGTGCATTACATTCTGGCAGATAGGAGATGCTCTAAGAAGCAGTAGCATTTCTCCTCACAGGCTTTTCACCTTCACCTGTTTTTTGTCAGTTCCCAGAACAATCTAAAGCATTGGCTTTGGTGTTCTTGAGCTCAAAATGTTGACTGCTTCTCCCAGATGTTAAGTCTTTGTTTTTCTGCTGTTGTTCTGCTAGCGAGTTTCTTTGTTCCCCCAACAAAGGCAACTACCTTTTTTAATCCTACATCATAACAAGTCCAACAGATAAAAATCATCCTTGCATCAAGAACTTTGGATGTCTGGCACATCTTGCATTATGTAACACAGAATTGGGTCATTTCCATTTCTTCTGTCTCCTTGCCGTTTGAAATAGGGAATTACTTCTTAACCATAAGCTGTATTTTCAATGTTGCAAAGCCTTCTCCAGAAAATAAATGATTGATCCAAGCCTGGAGCAGAAAAAGCAGCAAATTGCACATCTCCTTTCTTAGTGAGAAGGGACAGTGGACCTGAGCAATGAGGGTCAGGGTGCAGGTTGCATCTGCTGTATTTGACCACTGCCATAGCTTCATCCTATACCTCTCCTGGCACAGCTTGAAACTGCGTCCTCTTCTTCTGTTGCTGGTTGCCAGGGAGAAGAGCCTACCCCCACCTGGCTACAGCCTCCCTTCAGGTAGTTGTAAACAGCAATGAGGTCTGCCCTGAGCCTCCTCTTCTGCAGGCTGCGCACCCCCAGCTCCCTTTCTGCCTGGCTGCTCTCAGCCACTCTGCCCCCAGCCTGTAGCACTGCTTGGTGTTGTTGGGGCCAACCAGATGAAACTGGCCTAGAAGCAAAGATTAGCACCATCGCTTCTTCATGGTAACTCTGCAGTGCAGCTAAGCTCCAGTGTAGAATTGCTTTCTCCCAACTGCAGATTTATAGAGTTTCCCACAGAGATGCTGATAATCTAGGAAAACAGATGGAATGTGGTAGATTTCTTGCTATCTTTCCTACTTAGTTTTTCTGTAGACATTATTTAGAAGCCATTCTGATATTCCAGCACAGAATATATGACATCCTGTTACCGAGCGCAGGAGCGCAGACGCCCTGCTCTCCTTTGCCTCAGCATCCACCCAAATATTACCTCTGATGAGAAGCACAGCAATGTCACACAAATAACCTCCAGTGGCTGACACTGCAGTAATCCTGAGAACAGCACAGCCCCACATCCTCCCAAAGATACAAGCACTGCTCAGGCCACAGCTCAGCTACTGGGTTCAGTTTTGGACCCTAACTGCAAGAAGGACATGGAGGTGCTGGAGATACTGGAATGTGTCCAGAGAAGGGCAACGGAGCTGGTGAGGGGCGTGGAGCAGAACCCTATGAGGAGAGGCTGAGGGAGCTGGGGGAGTGCAGCCTGCAGAAGAGGAGGCTCAGGGCAGACCTCATTGCTGTCTGCAGCTCCCTGAAGGGAGGCTGTAGCCAGGTGGGGTTGGGCTCTTCTGCCAGGCAAGCAGCAACAGAAGAAGGGGACACAGTTTCAAGTTGTGCCAGGGGAGGTCTAGGCTGGATGTTAGGAGGAAGCTGTTGGCAGAGAGAGTGATTGGCATTGGAATGGGCTGCCCAGGGAGGTGGTGGAATTGCCATCCCTGGAGGTGTTGAAGCAAAGCCTGGCTGGGGCACTTAGTGCCATGGTCTGGTTGATTGTCTAGGGCTGGGTGCTAGGTTGGGCTGGATGAGCTTGGAGGTCTCTTCCAACATGGTCAATTCTATGACTGTCTGTCCAAAGAAGGGTGGCAAAGCTGGTGACAGCACACAAGTCATGCATGGAGTGCCTGAAGGAACTGGGGTTGAGTCTGGAGGCCCAGGGGAAACCTCACCCTTTGCAACTCCCTGAAAGGAGGCTATAGCAAGATGGAGGTCAGTGTCTTCTTCCAAGGAATAAGAGGAAACAACGCCCAGTAGTGCCAGGAGAGATTTAGGTTGGACATTAGGAGTAATTTCTTCCCTGAAAGGGGTTTTAAAAGCCATGCAGATGCGGTGCTGTGGGACATGGTTTAGCAGTGATGTGACAATGCTGGCTTACCAGTTGGACCTGCCATCTTTAAAAGCATCTCCAACCAAAAGAATTCTGTGATTCTATGAAACAATGTAGCCACTGACTTAGCTGTAACCGAAGATGATGTTTAATTGAAGTGTTCAGCCAAGGTTGTGCGTTACTCTCTGTATTCCCTGGCCAGTCTGGACAAGGAGTCTAATAGTCACCCCACAGTGTACAGTATATATTCTACACAGCACATAGAATCAGCCAGATTGGAAGAGACCTCCAAGCTCAGCCAGTCCAACCTAGCACCCAGCCCTAGCCAGTCAACCAGACCATGGCACTAAGTGCCTCAGCCAGGCTGTGCTTGAACACCTCCAGGGACGGTGACTCCACCACCTCCCTGGGCAGCCCATTCCAGTTTTTGGCTATGCAGTGTACCAGCCCAGGGAAATAATTGATTGTCCCTTTACCCATTTCTGCCTGCCCTATGTGTGTGGAAAAACACAGATGGGAATCAGAACAGAGGCTGTCCTTTAGACACAGGATGTATTCACATCCTTCAGATGTTCCTTCTGTCATCTTTGCAAGCATTAGTTATTTTCTGGGGGGAGGAGGGAAGAAAGATTAAGCTAAGGCACTGAGAAGGTGATAAAGGCTGGTGGTGCCCTGTGACTTTGCATTTGAAGTCTATCTGCCAACACAAAGAATGTGTTGAAAACGTGGAGAGCCTGATCCTAAGGACTTAACCAAAACTAAATTCATCCCATGTAGCACAGGTAGAACACCTCGCCCAGGTGAGTCAAGACGAGGTAGTGAAAGGGCAGCTGTAGTGGGGGGATGGAGAATTAAGATGAAAGCCTTTGGAGGTCAGATGAGCTCTGCTCTATTACCTTCTTAAGCTTCAGCTTCCGATGTTCCTTCAAATTACAGGAACAGACAAGTGGTTTGGGAGGCTTAGTGTAACTGTAGGTCTATAATACTACTTTAATCTATTTCTCTTTGGAAAGGAGGGAAGAGCAAAGCAGAGAAAAGAAACTGTGCAAGGTGTTTGACAACAAAGAGTTCAGGGAACTTGGAGCTCTTTGAGGGTCAATTAGCCAGAAAATGCGCTAAAGACTACATGCTCTGTTGGATTACTGGCCAAAGAATTACCCCAGAGCAATCAAAGTGGCCCTGGTCCCTGAATGCAGAGAGGCAATTACAGAGTTGGAGGATGTGCTGCAAAAGCTTTAATTAAAGCAGTTATTTCTACATCACTGAACACTGCAAATTAAATTCTTGCTTACAGCCACAAGAAGTAGCTTTTGTCTTTTCCTTGCACATGGTACGTCAGCGTAAGACCTGAGCAGCTCTGGCATCTCTCCTTTAGCAATGCAGATTGGATTTCACCCCACCCCTTCTCCTAGCTACCACTTCTCACACAGATTTATTAAGAGGTGGATTTCCATTGCTAGACCATCTGGCTTCCTCTGGCATTGTGGAGGCCTCAGTCTCAAAGACAATCATAGAATCATAGAATCAGCAAGGTTGGAAGAGACCTCTAAGCTCATCCAGTCCACTCTAGCACCCAGCCCTGGCCAATCAACCAGACCATGGCACTAAGTGCCCCAGCCAGGCTATGCTTGAATTCCTCCAAGGACGGCAACTCCACCACCTCCCTGNACCTTCCAGTATCTCAACATCTCTCTTGAATCGAGGAGCCCAGAACTTCAAGGTGAAGGTTGTCGAGGACCTTTTGTGTGCAGAGCAGAAGGGATGAGCAGCAGTAAAGTGTTATCCTGGAAAGGGATGCTGCAGGACACCATAGTTTTAAATTGAATTTTAATTCTCCATGTACTTGATGGTACAACCACCCAGATCTGTAAGAGCAGCCTCTGAATACAGTCACACCAGCAGCAAATACAGCCTCTCCCCAGCACACCTACCGATAATGGTGCCTCCAGGTCTGCCTTAGCGGCTGCTTGACCAACAAAAGCTTTTCTTCAGCAGGACCATGCTCCTCACAACCATCCCATTCTTGTTATGTCATACACAGACAGGACAAAGCATTGTCAGCTTGGACTCCTGCTCAAAAGCTGCAGGTCACAGCGTGTGGGAAGATGGCCTCTGGACTGCTTTTGACATCAAGGCTTTACTAAAGATGATGGAGAGTGACTTCCACAGCCGCCTCAGCATCTGTGGGTGCATCCCATCAGGACCCATGGACTTGCATATGTCCATACTGCTTAACCGATCTCCGACTCAGTCATCATCAGCCAAAGCAGCCTCCTCTTTTATCCTCACTTGCTCTGGGGCTCCTGAGGACAGTCTCAGCAGTGTAGACAGAAAGAAAGAAGGCATTCAGGAGCTCTGCCTTCTACTTATCCTCTGTCACATGAGCACCCACCTCATTCAGCAGTGGGCCTGCATTGCCTCTAGTGTTAGTTTTGTCTGCAGCGCGCTAAAGAAGCCCTTTCTGTTGTCTGTGACCTCTCTTGCCAGGTTTAATTCCAAGACGGCCTTAGCTTTCCTAGTTGTCTCCCTACATCCTCTGGCAAGTCTTACACTCCTCCCAAGTGGCCAGCTGCTCCTTCCATCATCTGTAGACTCTTCCTCCACTCGCCTTTGCCCAGCAGTCCCTGTTTAACCATCTTGGGTCTCCTGGCTCCCTTTCTTCGTTTCCTACTGGCTGGTCGCTGTTGGTCTCTCCCTCAAAGCACTCCCCCAAGCTGCAAGGTGCTTGTTTCTCTTTTCTCCCATTTCTGCAGATTTCTCCTGTTTCTAATGACTTTTTATCTGTTTCCCTTCCACTGACTGATTTTTTTTATCTGATGGTTACACTTGCTCCAAATTCTGCTACCCTGGCAGAGATACATGGACCAACAACACCCAGTCTCAGACATGAGCCAACCTCCTTCTCTTCCCACATGTGTGGTCAGAGGAGGACTCACTACAACCTAAGGGAAGACCTTAGATCCCCAGTCTGTGAGATGCAGCCTGGAGGCCCTTTTGGCAGGCAGGAACATACTTTGAAGCACTCTGTAGTGCAGCCAATTATCATAATAATAGTTTCATTATTAAGCAGAGTTCATAAACTCTCTGTAAAGCTATTCCTCAGCTCACATGTCTTTGGTGGAAGAGCCAAGTGTTAGCAGGACAGATGGGGATCCCAAAGTTCCTAGCAGAGTCTTTCATTTCCGCTTGCTTATTGCCTGATCTCTTTGTGTCACAGAATCACATCCTGCAGTGCCATGTCAGCACAGCACCAGGCACACTGGTGACTACTGCACAGGAACCAAGGTTTCAGGGTTAGCTTAACCTCTCCAGAAATGGAGAGGTCACTTGAAGCTCCTGCTTCTTGTACTTTGGGGAGCTAAGTGTTCCCCACTGTGTTAATTATGTGCTTACCTTCTCACTGCAGGGAAACATAAAGCCAAACGACATTAGAGTCTGCATTGGTTGAGGCAGAAAACGTGGCTAGATGTCTAGCCCATGACTTGGAGCAGCATATTCAGAGGACACTGAAGATGTTTTTTCCTTTGGCCTCAGCCAAATCAGCAGCTTGTTGCATTCTCCACCCCTCTCCAGCGGTGATTCACTGATTCAGGTCACTCATGTTGTGAAGCTGTACTGTAAGCTGCTGGCAAGAAGGGCTAAGGTTTATTGTTAAGGTTCTAGCTAACATCACAGAATGCCAGCATGGCAGGGCTTGGAAGGGACCTCTGGAGATCACCTCTCCAGCCCCTTACTTCCAGATTAGATATGCTTCAGGAAAATGATGTGGGGTTCAAAAGGAGCCACCTGCTTGTCTACACACAACTATTTGCTGTGCACAGAATCCCTGCATGGTGGGAATTTTAAGGGGGATTATCTAGCCCAGCCTCACCGCTAAAGCAGGTTGCCCAGGCTCGGAATCTCTTCAGAGGAGACTCCACAGTCTCTCTGGGCAGCCTGGTCCAGGGCTCCTGCACCCTCACAAGAAAGAAGCTCTTCCTCATGTTCAGATGCAACATGGGTTCTATCTCCCAGGTTCCACTTTGTGCCCATTGCCCCATCTTCTTGACCCTCATCCTTTGGGTATTGAGAATCATTGATCAGATCCCTCTCAGTCTTCTCTTACCCAGGCTAAACAGCCCCAGGTCTCTCAGCATTTCCTTGTCAGAAACACTTCAGTGCCCTCAGCATCTTTGCAGCCTCCACTGGACTTTCTCCGGTAGCTCCCTGTCTCTCTTGAACCAGGGAGCCCAGAACTGGACACAACACTCCAAGTGTGGCCTCCCTAGGGCAGAGTAAAGGGGCACGAGAACCTCCCTCAACCTTCTGGCCACACTTTTCTCTTTATGCCATAATCATTAAACCATTTCATAATCTCCAGTATAGTGTCATGAAGTGCCACCAGCTTTCAACATCTGTCACAAGTCCGTGCTATTCATTTCAGTGCAAGGGAACATCTAATGAAGTTAACCTTGTAGGGAAGGTCACTAGTGGTGGGACATGAGGCTTCAAGTCCCTCTGCCAGCTGTCCACCTCACTGCTGCCTGGGAGACTGACAGCTGATGATGCTGAGACAGCAGAGCATTTCTTCTGCCTGAAAACAGAATGTGGTTTGACACAGTGGGAAGCAACACAGATCTTGGAAACTGCCTTTGACAGACAGACTGAGCACAGTATTATTTTAGACCCCAGCCAGATGTCTCCAAGTTTAACACCAGTTAAATCTCATGATATAATTTGGTCTAGATGTGCCAGAAGATAAAGTGACTTTCCCAAGCAGCTCAGAACAGACACATCAGACTCACAGCTCTGTAACCAACCATACTGACAAAGCTCTTGTTTCCTATCACTTTGGGGGGGCTTACCATGCCCACACTATTAACTTCTGTTTGGTTCTTGCTCTTGTACCAGCTGAAGCTCACAGGCAAGTTTCTAGAAGAGTGCTGCTCACATCCCCAGCACAGCAGCAGCTCTGAAATCACAAACAGGAAAGCCTTCACCGCTAATGACAAGGGAACTTTATTTTTAGGCTGTGTGCTCCCCCACAATCTGCAGTGATCTCTGTGTGTGACATTTGTTTCTCTTCTGAATTTCTTCTGCCAGGTTTTATTTTGAAGAGTGCAGCTTGGCAGTGGCAACATGTCTAGGTGGAGTCGTGTGCCACTCGCATCCAGGATCTGATCATTTTGCGTGCCCAGTGTCGGTAGTTGGTTTACCCTCACAGCTCAGAGGAGTGATTTAGAAGCTACTGGTTCTGAGTACCTTTGAACCAGCCTTTAGGAGATGTTCCTGTGGTGGTTTACTGCTGCCATCGGAGTTCAGCAGGCAGCCAGAATTGAAGCACGTGGTGAAGTTAATTTGCACTTGCAGCAAGTAGGATAAGACCTAAGTGCTGTTCTTGTAGCTGCAAGATATGACTACAAACCTCACAGGAGAAGGAGGTCTGCAGTGAACTCTCTCCACTGGGGAGCTAATAAAGAAGCTATTTCTGGGCTTGACCGCTGCTTATCATGAAAATGCTCCTGAGGTTTGAGGTTAATTTGGCTCTTTATTGCCTTTTTCAAATAACTCCTTGTAAATGTAGTAAAAAGTCCTGGGCATTTGAAGCAACCAGAGAGTAGGTTAGGATTAACTCCTACTCTACTCTGCCCTAGTGAGGCCACATCTGGAGTATTGTGTCCACTTCTGGGCTCCCCAGTTGAGGATAAACAGGGCACTACCAAAGAGATTCCAGGGAACTGGACCATCTCTGTCAGGAGGAAAGGCTGATGGACCTGGGACTGCTTAGCCTGGAGAGGACTGAGAGGGTACTTCTTGATGCTTGTCAGTATCTAAATAGTGGGGAGCAAGAGGATGGGGCCAGACTCTTTTTGGTGGTGCCCAATGACAGTGCAAGGGGCAGTGTGCAATGAGCACAAACTGGAACCCAGGAATTTCCACCTTTGCTGTTAGGGTGCCAAAGCCTTGGACCAGATTGCCCAGAGAGGTTGTGGAGTCTTCTTCCCAGAAGAGATTCAAAAGCTGCCTGGATATTGCAATCCTGTACAACCTCTGTAGGTGACCCTGCTTTAGCAGGTGGGTTGGACTGGATTTTCCCCAGGAGTCCCTTCCACCCCCACCATGCTGGGATTCTGTGAAATTCTTGCCAGCTTCTACACCGTGCAGAGGATGCTGGAGAGCCATGTTGGGAGCAGGATGTGAAACAGCTCCTCTAAGTTCTTCATAGACAATTCAACTACTTTTTGGGTTTTTTTTCCCTTTGTTTTGTTTTGGTTTGAAACTCCTGAATAATAATTAAAATTCAGGGCTTGGTCTGAGGAAAGAGGAAGATGATCTTTGGCTTCCTTTGAGCTCCTCATTGTTCCACAGCTTTACAGTAACCGCAAGCAGCACTACAGGCTGGGGACAGAGTGGCTGAGAGCAGCCAGGCAGAGAGGGAGCTGGGGGTGTGCAGCCTGCAGAAGAGGAGGCTCAGGGCAGAGCTCATTGCTGTCTGCAGCTACCTGAAGAGAGGCTGTAGCCAGGTGGGGTTGGGCTCTGCTGCCAGGCAAGCAGCAACAGAAGAAGGGGACAGAGTCTGAAGTTGTGTCAGGGGAGGTCTAGGCTGGATGTTAGGAGGAAGTTGTTGTCAGAGAGAGTGATTGGCATTGGAATGGGCTGCCCAGGGAGGCGGTGGAGTTGCTGTCCCTGGAGGTGTTGAAGCAAAGCCTGGCTGGGGCACTTAGTGCCATGGTCTGGTTGGTTGGCTAGGGCTGGGTGCTAGGTTGGACTGGCTGAGCTTGGAGGTCTCTTCCAACCTGGTTGATTCTATGATTAAACTGCTTAAAAGCTCTTCTCCAGATGAGGACCATAGGCTGTTTCTAATTGTGTGACATACAATCAAGTGTGACATGCTTGCTTAGCCCTTAGATGACAGCAAGCTTCATTTCCTTAGAGGAAGGTGAGAAACCTTGAGGTGTTACACAGCCTAAAGCCTGACAAAGTTCTTCATTCCAGTAGCCTCCTGGCTCCACTGATGTGTGTAAATTTCTGAGTTGCAGCAGTAACTCAGCCAAAGCAAGCACGGTGTGAGAAGTGCCTGCACGTGGGGCTCTGTGGTGTATTTTTAACTCAAAGTGTTTCCTCTTTCTCTATCAGTCATGAAAACTTAATGCGAGGAAGCGAGAGCCCCTTCTCGGCGTCTCGGCAGGGTTTGATGCTGGGAGCTTTGTTCTCCGTGCTAAATGCCTATTGACTTCTCTGGCCCACAGAAATATTGATTTCCCTCTCCCTTTCTTCACAGGCTCTGCTTTCTTTCCTGGTCGCTGTGCTGAGATCTTTGCCAGAGGTCAAAGCATTGGGAAACTCGGAGTCTTACACCCTGATGTTATCACCAAGTTCGAGCTCACCATGCCGTGCTCTGCCCTGGAGATCAATATTGAGCCCTTCGTCTGAAGACAGGACTTTATCCTCCTGCAGCCATCCACCGGCACATGCAGCACCCTCTGCTCTGTGGAGGGCATCCCCTTTAAGCTTTTGTGTCCCGACAAACTAGAAACACCCTGGGTAAATATGTTCCTTAGAGTACAATGTGGCTGGCCTCTGCGCTGTAGGAATGTGGCAGCCCAGGCTAGACCCTGCCCTCAGTGCTTTGAACGGGTGGAGGAGGGGGGGGAAGAAACGAGCTGGGTAAAAGCCCAGCCTTTTAGGAGAGAAATGTAATGGCAGAGCACATGATTCGTTTTCAAAATCAGAAATGTTCCCCAGACACAGCTTCATACTGTAACTGATTATGGCTGCATAACAGGAATCTCATTCTTTCCTTATTGCATGAAATAAGATAATTGATTAGAGCAAATGTTGAGCGAATGTGAGCAGAACTAAGGAGCTGAGCTTTTCTTCTGTACGGTTGTCATGTGCTCAGCCATGGCTGGGGGAGGAAAATAAGCTTGTTTCATGAAAACCAGAGCTATTTTGTAAGCAAGATGTGTGTAATAGCTGCTTCCCTGCTCCAGACATAACTGTCGAGCCTTTATCATTCTGCCTTTGGGGTGGGGGGGCGGAATTACATTCTGTCATGGTTGATGTGAGCCTGGTGGGTTTTGAAGCTCCAGACCAAATTGGGGAAATGCATTTCAGAGCATACGCCTGTGAGCTTCGCATGAGGAGCTGAAAAATATCAAAGCCTTTGTGGGACGGAGGCTGGCATGTGTGCCTGCCCCGCGACGCTCACGGAGCCCCACCGGGGGCGTTCTGGAGCCCAGCTGCGCGGCAGGGACCCGGCAGCGCTCCACCCTTTCCACTTCCCTCGCCGCTTTGCCCCTGACCGTGTCTGGGAGCCGCTGCTGCTTCAGGCTTTTCCTTCTCGGAGGCTTTCTGGCAGCCGTTGCGCTGCAGCCTGGCACGGTGTGACTGCAGCCTGGGAAACAGAAGCTCCATCCAGCTTGGCGCTGCCCGATACATCCTTCCTGGGGTGACGTCACCGGGTGGGTGGCCAGCTCAACACGCTGAAGCAGGCTCTTTCCTGGCTGGCCCTCATCTGCTCCACTGTCGCTGCTGGTGCTGCAGGCTGACAGTCAGGAGTCTTTTGCGTTAGGCTGATACAGCAAGGCTCGCTTCTGTTGTGACAGTCAGGTGGCCTCTGAGTCCAGGAGGAGGCTGGCCAAGAGTGGACACAGACCCGTGGAATCGTCAGCTGGTTTGGGTGGCAGGGGACATGGACAGGTTATTTAGCCCAGCCCTTTCCTTGCAGTAATGTGGGACATCTTCAGCTAAAGCAGGATGCTCAGAGTCCTGGCCACTTGCACAACCTGGGCCAGTGCATCACCACTCTCAGTTTAAAACAGGTCTGCTTTTTATCTAGGCTGTATCTCCCCTGCTCTAGTTTAAAGTCATCACCCTTTGCCCCTCTAAAAGGTCTGTTCCCATCTTGCTTGTAGGCCCCTTTTGGTACTGAAAGGTTGCTAAGAGGTCTCCCTGGAGCCTTCTCCAGGCTGAACAACCCCAGCTGTCTTGAGCGTTTCTTCAGAGCAGAGGGGTTCAGCCCTTGGGTCACCTTCATGGACTCCTCTGGACCTACTTCAGCAGGTCCAGGTCTTTCTCGTGCCAAGGACAGCAGAGCTGGATGGTGCTGGAGAAGGATGTTGCAGTGATGATCTCACTGGGATGTGTAATGGTGAGGGTGAGGTGAACTCCTGAGCTTGCATGTCTGTGCAAACCTCTGTCACTGGACCCACACTGGCTTTTCAGTGGTAGCCTGCTTGGTAATTTGAACAGGTGGGAGGGCAAGAGGCAAAGCTTTTTGGTGTTAATGTGGTGTGGAAAAGGCACTGCAGCTACCCATCTGGAGACCCTCCGGCTCCCCTCCGATGGAAGTGCAGGCTTTAGTTACCCCTGCGTGACGGATGGGAGAGAGCACAGCCGCGGCCTGACGCTGCACAACTGACTCCAGTGCCCACCGAGAGGGAGAAAACTGCAGCTCACCTTTCCAGGCCTGCTGAGGGATCAGCCAGCAGGACACAACTCTCCGTGATGCCTGCACAGCTGACCAGGCGAGCTGGCAGTGTGGGAAGCAAGCTGCGGCGCAGATGGGAAGTGTCAGCCCCACTGCCTGTGGCTGTGTCAGGTGTGGGGATTAGGGTGGCAGCAGGGCAGATGCACGGTGCAGCAGAGGACAAGCAGCCCCACCTGCACTGAGTGCATTGCTCTGCACAGGGGGTTCTGGCGCTTTGGGTGTCCCTGCTCTGTGATTTACTGTCCCTTGGAGTGTAAATGCTGGATTAGGTTGGGATTAAGGGCTTGAGCTGCAGTGGCTCTCAGCAGTCACTGCTCCTTTTTCATACCACTTGCTTGCCTATTGGTGGCTAAGTGCTCCAGAAGCAGGACATTGGCTTTGTCCTAAGGAGTCACAGAATCAGTTTGTTTGGAAAAGATCTTCAACAGTTAACCCAACACTGTGAAGTCACCACTAAACCATGTCCCTGAGCACTGCCATGACCTACATGGCTTGGAACCTATGTCAGGGATGGTGACTCCACCACTGACTTGGGCAGCCTGTTCCAGGACTCGACAACCCTTTCAGGGGAGAAATTCTTCCTGGTGTTGAACCTAAACCTCTCTTGGTGAAACTTGAAGCCATTTCCTCTTATTCTATCAACTTGTTCCTTGGGAGAACAGACCAAACCACCACCTCAGTATAACCTTCTTTTGGGAAGTTGTAGAGAAAGAGGTGGTCTCATCTCGGTCTCCTTTTCCCCAGGCTCAACCACCCTCAATCACTCCTCAGAACTGTGCTGTAGACCACTTGCCAACTCGCTTGCTGTTCTCTGGACCTGCGCCAGCACATCAATGTCCTCCTTGTAGTAAGTGACCCAAAACTGAACACAGTCTTTGAGGTCGAGCCTCACCAGTGCTCAATACTCACTGCCCTGGTCCCTAGAAACAGCATTAGGTGATAGAAGCAGAGGAAGAGAATTGAGAGCAAGTTTTAACACCCTCTTCAGAGCCACCAAGCCCTCTCACCACTAGCTGTGGTGCCAGCAGCCTGGCTGGGGCTGCTGTAGCTCTGCAGTTCAGCCTTTGCTGGTCTGCAAAGGTGCTGACTTCTGAGTGCTTTTGGACCATACTCTGAACTTTGATAGTTTCCTTTGCTTGTTTGTTTTTAAGGAAGAGTTGGGGTTTTCACTAGTAGCCCCCAGCTCTGAATGACTTTTTGGCTACTTCTGCTGGCTGTGGGTATCAGATCATCTCTTGAGGTCTGACCATGACCACAATAGGCTGGAGAGAAGGTGACAGGCCATGCACTGTCCTGGTGGCTGCTGCATTCCATTCAGCCTGACCTCCGTTCAGAACTGACTTCTGTGCCTGTCCTTGCTACAAAGGGGCTTTTCCAAACAGCAGAACCCCTGAGACCTGCCTGGCTCCAGCTCCTAGCCACAGGGCTCCCCCCTTACAGGTCACTGCTCTGTCGCACAGAGGTGTTTACATAAAGGGGACACTTAGCACTGTTTCCATCTCCTGGCTGGTAGCAGCTCACTTGCAATTTAAATCACCCTAGGCTTGGCAGGTGAGTATGGAATGGGCAGAAGCAGAGGGTGCTGGCGATGGCCTCGGGCACACACAACACCTCTGACCGCTCAGCAACCTTGAAACTGAGCTGGGCATGAGGGAGGGTGAGCAGGGTGAGAGCAGGGACAGCAGCAGGACATCACCGCCGGCCAAAGGACAGCAGCGTGGTCCCACGCAGGCAGCAGGGCAAGTGCTGGGCTCCACCGCAGCAGGAGCTCCGCAGGGTGTGTGTAGCAAATGTGCAGGGCTGCCTAGAGCCTTCTCTTCTCTAGGCTAAACAACCCCAACTCTCTCAGCCTGTCCTCACAGCAGAGAGGGTCCAGCCCCTGGATCATCCCTGTGGCCTCCTCTGGGCTCACTTCGATGTGGATCGAAGCGTAAGGGATTTAAACAAAATGAGGCAAATGCAGAACTTGCTTTGGTTTTTAATTCCTGCCAGGGGGTGGAAGAACATTTGGCTGCTGCCAGAGCAGCTGGAAGACCAGCAGACAGAGATGCTCCACAACAGGAAGAAGCCTGGATTGACACCACGTTCTTGGAGAGCAGTTTGCAGGGTGAGCACCTCAGGAGGAGGCAGCCTCAATGCAGGACAGAGGGGAGTGAGCTACATTTCTCCTGCAGCATAGCAAATGACATTCAGGAAGAGATTGTCTTGGCAGCCCCACCCCAGCTAGAGGAGGCCGTGAAATGAAGAGTTGTAGCTCTGGATACAGGATGGGGCTGAGAAGTCAGCAGCCCAGGCTCCAAGGTTGATGCTCAGTACCCGGAAGTCATCTCCTGCTCCGTGTTTTACTCTACATTCTGTGCACACCTGTTTGAGAGGAGTGGTCTGGTGCTCTTGTGTCACTGAGCACAGAACATGAGCAGCAACCTGGCCAAAGCACCTCCTTTCCTGCCATCACACTGGAGATGCAGAGGCACCTGGTGAAGAGGCAGGAGCATTTTGAAAGCCACATGTCTTTGCAGTGAGGATCTAGCCACTCACATTCAGGAGTACAGAAGGGTGATGGATCTCACCTCAGCAGAGGACTTGCTTCTTCACACCTGGCCCTGCAGAAACACCTGCACTTCTGCGACCCTCTCATGAGCTAAGCCTCAGCACGAAGCCCAGCTGAAAGCTGTGCTGGGTCCCACTTGGGCCACACCACTTGCAGGTGGAACATGTTGCTGCGGGCAGGACATGGGCCCATGAGGTTTCAAACGCATGCCCTTGGCAAAAACATTACCCTTGCCAGGCTCCTGAGTGAGCACAAAGGAGGCTGTTCTGTCTGGGCCCTCGTGCTGCAATTACACAGATTCCTTTCAAATCAAAGTTGCCTTCCAATTAACTGTTTAGCCTATTAGAGGTGAAGGACGTTCCAGGTGCCCAAGTGTCCCCCATCACTACCAACAGGAAGAAATTCTTCACTGTAAGGCTGGTGAGACACTGGCCCTGGTTGCCCAGAAAGGTGGTAGATGCCTCATCCCTGGAAATATTCAAGGTCAGGTTGAACAGGGCTCTGAGCAACCTGCTCCAGTTGAAGATGTCTCTGCTGACTGCAGGAGAGTTGGACTAGGTGACCTCCCAAGGGCTCTTCCAACCCAAACTAGTCAATGATGACAAAACTACTTGCATATTTCCATGGGCAAATGTTGCTGCTGAGCTCAGAGGAGCCAAATCTCACGGCAGGACTGAGCTAGGGACAAGGGACCACCTTGTGAAGTGAGGTGGGCTGGGAAGCTGCTAACACTGCAACTCATTCCCCTTACATCAACCATTTACAGGTGGCAGCAGAGGGCACAGAATGAACCAAGCAGCAGAATGTTGCAAAATAAATGTATTTTTAAGTTTGAACCAAAGACAGCTCGCATGTGGCACAGGAAGCACATGCAGGGGAACACTAGGAAAGGTAAATCCAAGCATTTAGATAGGATTCAGAAACTCTTAAGGGCAGAAACCAGCTGTGATTGAGCACAGAGATTGTACACAGAAAGCTGCATGAACCTCCCCGTCCAAACCTGCCTTTCCTGGGACTAATTCCACCTCACACCTTAACCACTTTCCCCCCGTGCACTTTTGGTCCCATGCACTCTGACGTGGCCCCTTCAAAGGGCTTCAGCTTGGCCACGAAGCACTCCTAACAGCAGAAGTTTTTGAAGTGTTTCAAAGCTTGTGATGTGGGGGAGGGAGACTGAAGATGGGAGCCCGTGGCTTTAACAGCTCAAATCCGGTACCCGCCAGAGGGTACATGCGAGTGGGCACTGCTGAAAGACTCCTTGAAGCTGTTTGTGTGCACATGTAAAATCCTCTCAGCCTGATTCAAAACAGTTTATCCTGGGCAAACCTAAAAATGGTTCAAACTTCTGCTTGCTTCCCTTCTGGAGACCACCAAGCTGGTGTTAACGCCACCCAGCTCTGTCACGCACAAGCCTCCTGCTCCTCACGCAGAACTCCCAGCAATGTTTTGGGACTTGGTGTGTTCATCTGGGTGCTGAGCTGCCAGCAAAGCACCTCCTTTACTTTGCACAGGTTCGCTGTTCTGGCAGCCTGGAAGACAAGCAGGCATGCTCTCCTGCTTCAGCAGGAGCAGCCCCACAGCCAGGCAGGTGGGTTTGGAGCCCAGGTTAGTTGTTGCCGCCTAGAAGGCAGGCAGGCATGGTTAGACAGCTGGCTTCCACCAGGCAAGGCACAGGGGCCATGCTTGAAGCTCTCAGCACGTTTTTCCTATCCAAGCAGACCATATTCACCACCGTATTTCTCAACAGCTCATTGGTCCAGCAGGTATTTCTCCATGATAAGCAGCCTGAGTGACAGCAAAGGACACCCCTGGGAAAGCTCCTCTGCGAGGACCTAAGGGTGTTGCGAGACGCGTGGGAGGCCAACCCTAACGCTGCGCAGCACCAGGAAATGATGGCATCTGCTCACTGTAGCCACCCCTCAGCTCCTTCCACCACACAGCTCAAGGGCACTGCTTGTCACCACTGCACGGCAGGAAGGACTTTGTCCCATCCAGAGAAGTTAGATCAGAGCTAGTTTGAACACAAGCCTCAACGCTGTGGGAGCAACTCTGCTTGGCGGTGGCAAGGCAAAGGGTCTTCTGCCAGAGGTGTTTCTGTTACAAGGCAAGATGAATTTGTCACATATCACTGCAGATCTTTTGTGCTGGATTTTCTTTTTTAAAGTCTGTTTTACCTGGGGAGGGCTTTGAGGGATTGCAGTGAGCAAAACCTTACAGGCAGAACTAGCCAGGTCTGGCAGGGCCATCAGAAGACACTATGACAAGTGGCCACTACAATAACCATCGGAGTGTTTCAGCTTGTTTTCAGGGAAGTGCTCAGCTGTCCCCAGGTGTGGCCCTCTGATCTCTGCTGAGGCTGGATGCTGGAGAAACCGACCTCCCGGGCCAGCAGGGTGCTCCCTCTGAAGCCAAACATCGGGAGAGTGCAGTGCTTGAAAAGCCTCCACCTCTGCATCATCTTCCCATCATCAGCCACTCCTCCTCTATCCCTGGACTCCAGGGGGATAGCAGGGCATGGGCAGAGCTCTGCCTGCCTCATGAACAAGGTTTCACTGTCTCTTTCCCCACCCCAGCAGCCACTCACTTTCCCATGCCACAAACCTGCTCCTCACACAAAACTCCCAGCAATGTTTTGGGAGTTGATGTATTTATCTGGGTGCTGAGCTGCCAGCAAAGCACCTCCTTTACTTTGCACAGGTTCGCTGTTCTGGCAGCCTGGAAGACAAGCAGGCATGCTCTCCTGCTTCAGCAGGAGCAGCCCCACAGCCAGGCGGGCGGTTTTGGAGCCCAGGGTGCCATGAGGTTCATGCCCCACAGGGCCAGTCATGCTTCACAGCATCCCCAGCCCTGGGGCAAACCAGCCACTGCTCCGCACAGGCAGGGGTTTTAGTTCTGTAGTCTGTGCTTATCTTTAGTTATCTGAGACAGGGGCCTCCAATTATGGGGCACACTGGCATAAGCAATTTCTAGCCCAAGGTTACTTCTGTACAGCAATTGCTGTGACAGCTCCAAATTGGGTATTATAGGCCACTTGCACTGTGTTTGTGTGGCAAGTTTCCAGTAGCCTTCTGTGAGATGCCACCAGAAGCTTCCCCTGTGCCCAGCAGAGCCAATGCCAGTTGGCTCCGAGACGGGCTGACCATTGGTCAAGTCTGAGCCCATCAGCAATGTTGGTGGCACCTCGGGGATGACATAAAGAGAACTAAAACTGCAGAAGAGCAGCTTCAGCCAGAGCAGAGATTCCCCTGCAGCCTATGGTGAAGGCCATGGTAAGGCTGACTGTCCCTCTACAGCCCAAGGAGAACTCCGCACTGAAGCAGGTGGAGAACCGGGGCTGGAGCCGACTCCTGGCAGACCCTCGGCCCCATGGAGAGAGAAGCCCATACTGGAGCAGGTTTGCTGCAGACCTTGTGACCCAACAGGGGACCTACACAGGAGCAGTGTGTTCCAGAAGGACTCTGTCCCATGGAAGGGACCCACCTTGAAGCAGTTTGTGAAGAGTGCAGCCCATAGGAAGGACTCACACTGAAGAAGCTAATGAAGAACTGTCTCCTGTGAGGGGCCTCCCCATGGTAGGGCAAAGGAAGAGGCAGAGACAAAGTATGAACTGACTGCAACCCCCATTCCTCATCCTCCTGGACTGCTGGGAGAGAGGAGGTGGAGAACCTCGAGGCTGAAGTCAACTTCAAGGAGAAGGGTAAGGTAAGGTGTCTCAAGGTGTAGTTTCATTGCTTGTTAGTCTAAGTTGACTGGTAATAAATTAATTTTCCTCAAGTGGAGTCTGTTTTGCCCATGATAGTAACTGGTGACTGATCTCTCCCTGTCCCTATCTCAACCCTTCCGTTGTATTTTCCCTCCCCTTTCCGGCTGAGAAGGGCAGTGGCAGAGCAGCTTTGGTGGGCATCCAGCCAGAGTTAACTCACCTCAGCAGCACAGAAAGGCACAAAACACTTTTTGGTCAAGTTACCACCCTTGATCCATCACTTATCTGTGAAATGGTGGTGCTGAACACTGCTCTGTAAGGAAGGTGCTGAGCTCAGATCAGTCCTAGCAGCTGGTGCAGCAGCGGCACGACGACGGTGGCGCTGAAGCCGACCGAGGAGTAGGTGATGAATTTGTAGGGCACTTCCACTTCTGGTCGTCTCCGGGCTTCCAGGTCGGTCACGGGGAACTTGTAGTGGTAACCCAGCACGGCAAGGACCAGGCTCTTCATGAGCCGGCGTGTCAGCAGAACGAACAGGATCCCTACGAAGAACCTGGCCAACATCACCACCACCACTCGACTGCTGAGCAGAGGAAGTCTAAGCTGAAAACCGTCCCCAGCGTAGGCAGCTGCAGCAAACTGATTGTTTAACCAAAATCCCACAGTTGCTCCTGCTCCTGCTCCTAAGATGGTAGTGGTGTCTCCCCTGGTAGGGCTGTAGTAGTCCAGCTTGGGGTAGTTGTAGCACAGGACAAGAGGCACAGTGATGGAAATTAGTGGGCAAAAGGGGCTAGTCAACAACAAGTGGTCTATGGTGTCCCACGCAGGGTACAGGAGCATGAGCAGCACCGCCGAAATCAGCGCTCCGCCAATCACATCCTGTAAAGAGAAAGTGCTTGAAAGCTTTGTGACACCTGGAAAGTAAAACAGAGCTTCTCAGGTTCTGCTAGTTTGAGCCTAGCTAGAATGTTTGGTGAGAAGGACTAGATTACAGGCTGTGGAAGGAAAACAAGGCTGATGTCTACCTCACTCATTGGCTTGCTGAGATGTATAAGAATCAAAACATAGACAAAGGAGCTTCTGCTGGGGAACTGGCTGAGCTGCATCTCCCTCTGGCCTCTCTGCTGTTTCTTTGACTAATCCACTTTGCTTCCTAACCCCCCTGGCCGAACTTCCATTCTTCCTCGGAACTGGGGTAAGGTTGAGGGGGGTGGGAGAAGGTGAAGGGGCGGTCAGGAGCCCCTCCTGGGGACTCAGGTTTCTGGGAGGGCTGTTGTGCTTCTGTATTCCCTTTTACCTTGTCTATTTCTGTCTATAACTGTATCTACTGTAACTATCTGCTTGTACATTGTGCCAGCTGTAAATATAAGCTTCATTCAATTTCCAGAGCTGGCTGAGTCTAGTCTGGGTGATTTCCAAAGTGTGAGGGGGTGGAGAACACCCAAACCAGCACACAGGTGATAAAGGCTCCTGGTGGGTGCACAGCAACAGAGGAGGACCTTGGAGCCAGTGATGTCACTGTCCACCTGCAGAGACAAGCCAAACCTTGTGCTAAACTCAAGAATTCCTAAACTCAGCCTTGTCCATGTGGATGCATCTACTGACCCATATTTTTTCTTTGAACAAGTGAGATTCTTCCTGCTTTCACATTTTCAGGCCACCCTCCACCCAGGACCTCAATGGCAAAGGCACATAAGGAAAAGCTTCTCTCCTGGAGCAGGCTGCCCAGAGAGGTTTTGTAATCTCCTTCTCCAGAAAGGTTCCAATACCAGCTGGACATATTCCTGGACAACCTCTTCTGGGTGATCCCGTTTCAGCAGTGCAGTTGGACTAGTCCCTTCCAAACCCCTCCATGCTGGGATCTTGTGCTGTCAGGGATGCTGTCACACACAACCTCTATACGACTCCTTTCCCTCTCATAACCCTACAAGTAATTTCATCTTGTCGGCAGGATTATCACTTCTCGCCTTGCATAGATGGGCAGATCACAGTCTCACAGTATCACAGTATCACAGTCTCACAGTATCACCAAGGTTGGAAGAGACCTCACAGATCATCAAGTCCAACCTGTTACCACAGAGCTCAAGGCTAGACCATGGCACCAAGTGCCACGTCCAATCCTGCCTTGAACAGCTCCAGGGACGGCGACTCCACCACCTCCCTGGGCAGCCCATTCCAGTAGCCAATGACTCTCTCAGTGAAGAACTTTCTCCTCACCTCAAGCCTAAATTTCCCCTGGCGCAGCTTGAGGCTGTGTCCTCTTGTTCTGGTGCTGGCTGCCTGAGAGAAGAGAGCAACCTCCTCCTGGCTACAACCACCCCTCAGGTAGTTGTAGACAGCAATAAGGTCTCCCCTGAGCCTCCTCTTCTCCAGGCTAAACAATCCCAGCTCCCTCAGCCTCTCCTCGTAGGGCTGTGCTCGAGGCCTCTCACCAGCCTCGTTGCCCTTCTCTGGACACGTTCAAGCATCTCAATGTCCCTCTTAAACTGGGGGGCCCAGAACTGGACACAGTACTCAAGGTGTGGTCTAACCAGTGCAGAGTACAGGGGCAGAATGACCTCCCTGCTCCTGCTGGCCACACCATTCCTGATGCAGGCCAGGATGCCACTGGCTCTCTTGGCCACCTGGGCACACTGCTGGCTCATGTTCAGGTGGGTATCAATCAGCACCCCCAGATCCCTCTCTGTTTGGCTGCTCTCAGCCACTCCGACCCCAGCCTGTATCTCTGCATGGGGTTGTTGTGGCCAAAGTGCAGCCCCTGGCACTTGGAGCCATTGAATGCCATCCCCTTGGACTCTGCCCATCTGTCCAGGCAGTCGAGGTCCCACTGCAGAGCCCTTCTGCCCTCCAGCCCAGCCACATCTGCCCCCAGCTTGGTGTCATCTGCAAACGTGCTGATGACTGACTCGATGCCCTCATCCAGATCATCTATGAAGACGACATCTTCCGTTAGAGACAAGTTCCCAGCTCAGGGACAGAAGCTCTGGGGAAGAAAAGGTCAGAGCTGTGGGATGTGGAACCTGTCCTGTAGAGCCAAACTTTGGGCAGGAATATATCCAGAAGAAATTTATTGCACAGGTCTCTGAAATCCAGCTTGAAGTAAAGTGCTTGAGGTGAGCTCATAGTTAAAGCCTAATTTATTAACAGAGGTAAGGCACTCTGGAAACTTGGTTGCTGTCAACCAAGGCTGGGAAAGGAGATGGGAGGTAAGCCCTAACAAAAGCCACCTGTACATGAGCTGATAAAAGCAAGAGAACATTTTCACCTGTGCTGCTCCTCCGGGAGGCAGCAGGGTTTGACCATTAGATGCTCTGCAAAAGCTAAAGCTATACACAGACAGAAATATCCTCAGGACTGTTTCCTTGCTACCAAGTCCTGGCAGTTGACTGCTACCAGAGTCACAGCCTAAAATGAATTATTTATGAGACCTTAAGAGTTAGGCAGGAACAAGGAGACTTTTTCACCACACAAGTATTTAATGACTCTCTGGTAAATGCATTACTCCAGTATGGCTGAACTTGAGCTGTTTGTACCTTCCAGGCAGTAGGTTCACAGCCCATTTGGGCTTAAGCAGCTCCCAGAGCCATTTTGCATGTTCCCAATACAAATTCCCACTCACGTTTTCTCCCTCACCCATGGCATGAGGGAAACCCCAGATACAGCAGGAAGTTGTTCATTGTAAAATCCCTTTAGGCATCGATGTTTCACCATAATCCATATTTTGATAGTGATTTTCAGATTGCAACTTGACACCCAAGGGCATGTTTTGGCCCAAACCCAAGGAATTGCATCAACGCAGAAGAGCTGGACACTGCTCCCAGCACTGCTGCTCAGAAACCCTACCATAGAATCACAGAATCAGTCAGGGTTGGAAGGGACCACAAGGATCAGCCAGTCCCAACCCCCCTGCCATGCCCAGGGACACCCTACCCTAGAGCAGGCTGCCCACAGCCTCAGCCAGCCTGGCCTCAAACACCTCCAGGGATGGGGCCTCAACCACCTCCCTGGGCAACCCATTCCAGCCTCTCACCACTCTCATGCTGAACAACTTCCTCCTCACGGCCAGTCTGAATCTCCCCACCTCCAGCTTTGCTCCATTCCCCCCAGTCCTGTCACTCCCTAACAGCCTCAAAAGTCCCTCCCCAGATTTTTTGTAGCCCACTTCAGATCCTGGAAGGCCACAAGAAGGTCACCTGGGAGCCTCTTCTTCTGCAGCCTGCACAGCCCCAACTCTTTCAGTCTGCGCTCACAGCAGAGCTGCTGCAGCCCTCTGAGCATCCTCATGGCCCTTCTCTGGACACACTCCAGCATCTCCACATCCCTCTCATAATGGGGGCTCCAGAGCTATCACCACTGCCTACCTGCATTTCCCACACCACCTTAGGAGAAAGAGCCCTGGTATCGCACTACAGCTCCACACGTGACTGAGGAGGAAAGCTCAGACACTGCTCATGTGGTTTTCTCTCTCAGTTACAGACTTCTAATCAAACATGAACCTTCCCCTGACAAAGGCTTGGGTCAATTTATCTGCTTGACTGCTCCTGGCTGGGGCACAGACAGCATCCACCCAATGCACTGACGATACCAAGCTGGAAGGACGGCTGGCAGTGCCAGCAGACTGCTGCTGTCCAGAACCCCGGACAGGCTGCAGAGTTGGGCAGAGGGGGACCAAATCAAGTTCAACATGGGCAAGTGGAGAGCCCTGCACCTGGGCAGGAATAACCCCCAGCACGAGCTGACCTGCTGGAAAGCAGCTCTGTGGAGAAGGGCCTGGGAGTGGTGGTGGGCAAGAAATTCCCTGTGAGCCAGGGATGTGCTCTTGTGAACAAGAAGCTCCACCAATATCTGGGCGTGTTTGGGAGACTCAAGAGGAGAGCAGGAGCCATACCTAGCCATGGCCATCCCTAGCAGCTCCCTTTGGGTGTGGCACTCTGAGCACTCCGAGGGGGTGGCTAAGTTCTACATCGACACCTTCTGAAGATACTTAGCAGCACAGAGCTCAGGAGTTTCCCCTCTTGCTCTTTAAACTATGATGGTGATGGGAAGAGGAGGGATGGCTTTGATTTCTGAGAAAAGCTTGCCATCTGTGCTCCCAGAGTGGGACCTTCACTCTCCCAGCTGTGGAGCCGCTGGGAGCACTCCCAGGAAGCACATTCTTGCCTGTGTAAACAGATTAACCTTCCTGCCAAACCCGCAATTAGAAAGGAATTTTTAAATGAGGCCAGCCACGAATTCTGCTCAAGGTGCAGCACCACTGGAAGGTCTTAAAGCCTCCTGTTTCCCTGCCGGGCTGCTCCACCTCCCTCAGCGCAGCCAGGTCTGCATCAAAAGCCCGACGTGAGGTGGCAACAGGCGCTCGTAGCCGGGAGCCAGCCAAACCTGGACTGCATCCGCAGCAGTGTTGCAGGAGGGGGATTCGCTTCCTCTCTTCCACTCTGGTCAGACCTTCACCTGCAGTGCTGTGTTCAGCTCCAGAGTCATAATCATGAGAGGAACATGGACCTGTTGGAGCAGGTCCAGAAGAGGCCACAAGAAGCAACCCAAAGGCTATAACCACTCTGCTGTGAGGAAGGTGTCCAGAGAAGGGCAGCAAGGCTGGGCAGGGGCCTGGAGCACAGCCCTGTGAGGAGAGGCTGAGGGAGCTGGGGGTGTGCAGCCTGCAGAAGAGGAGGCTCAGGGCAGACCTCATTGCTGTCTACAACTACCTGAAGGGAGGCTGTAGCCAGGTGGGGTTGGGCTCTGCTGCCAGGCAAGCAGCAACAGAAGAANTATGATTCTATGACAAGCTGAGAGAATTAAGGTTGTTCAGCTGGGAGAAGAGGAAGCCTTTTGGTACTTAAGGGGCTGAGAAGAGCAATGAGCACAGACTCTTTAGCAGGGTCTGCTAGGACAGAACAGGGGATGATGGTTTTAAACTAAGTGAGATTTAGACTAGATAGAAGGGAGAAATATTATACATTGAGGGTGGAGAGATGCTGCTTCAGGTTGCCCAGAGAGGTGATAGAAGCCCCACATATAGACCCATTCCAGGTCAGGGTGAACAGGGCTCTGAGAAACCTGATTTAGTTGAAGATGCCCCTGGTGACTGTAGAGATGGCATTTAAATACCTCTTCCAATCCAAACCACTGAGTCAAATGAAGAAATTCATACTGATGGCCCTGAAAAGGTTAAAAGACTGCTAAAAGCTTCCCTCTTGCCCCTGCTTTGGGAGCTGATGAAGTTCTTCCCTAGAGGACTGGCAGTGATCTTGCTGGCATCTCTCTGGAACACGGTGCACTGACACAGACACCATCAGTCACTGGTTCAAACCACTCAGATGTGCTCCAGAAAGAGAGACAGGAAAACTTCTTCACTGGCCTGAGTCAGGGACTGAAAATGGAGCCAAAGATTTAAGAGGGAGAGCAAAGGGATGTTTTCTGAAGTACAACTCTCTGGGGAAAAAAGCAAAGTAACAGCAAAACCAACCTCCAACCAGTTCTACTATCTCAAATCATTTTGGGTTCCTCAGAATTAAGCTTCAAAATGTGTCCAAACTTTTGCTTTGCCCTTTCCATGGTACTCCATAATCCCTCTTTGCTGATGCCTCAGACTCCATCATCTAAGACCTGCTTCTCTACACACAGAGGATGCTCTGATGTTGAGGTGGCAAACTGGGTTGTTGTAATTAGATTATCTCTCTGCAGTGCAACTTCACTGCTTCCACCCTGTCATGCTCTGCTGGAAACAGCCCAGGCAGCAGGGATTCGCTCCCTTTTCCCCAGGTATAGTATTCATTCCAGCCAATGATGCAGATGGCTCTCACAGGCTCCCAGGTGACCTTCTTGTGGCCTTTCAGGATCTGGAGGGGGCCTACAAAAAAGCTGGGGAGGGACTTTTTAGACTCTCAGGGAGTGACAGGACTGGGGGGAATGGAGCAAAGCTGGGGGTGAGGAGATTCAGCCTGGCCATGAGGAGGAAGTTGTTGAGCATGAGAGTGGTGAGAGGCTGGAATGGGTTGCCCAGGGAGGTGGTTGAGGCCCCATGGCTGGAGGTGTTTCAGGCCAGGCTGGCTGAGGCTGTGGGCAGCCTGCTCTAGGGTAGGGTGTCCCTGGGCATGGCAGGGGGGTTGGGACTGGCTGATCCTTGTGGTCCCTTCCAACCCTGACTGATTATGTGATTCTAGGATGTTAGGGGTTGGAAGGGACCCAAGGAGATCATTGAGTCCAACTTCCCTGCCAGAGCAGGACCACACAATCTAGCACAGATTGCAGAGGAACACATCCAGACAGGCCTTGAAAGTCTCCAGAGAAGGAGACTCCACAACCTCTCTGGGCAGCCTGTGCCAGGGCTCTGGGACCCTTACAGTAAAGAAGTTCCCCCTTGTGTTGAGCTGGAACCTCCCGTGCTGCAACTTACACCCATTGCTCCTTGTCCTATCCCAGGGAGCAGTGAGCAGATCCTGGGCCCCCCCTCCTGACCCCCAGCCCTCAGATAGCTATAGATGTTTATTAAATCCCCTCTCAGTCTTCTCTTCTCCAGACTAAGCAGCCCCAGGTCCCTCAGCCTCTCCTCATCAGGCAGTGCTCCATCATCCTTGCAGCCCTCCGCTGGACCCTTTCCAGCAGATCCCTGTCCCTCTTCAACTGGGGAGCCCAAGACGGAAGGCAGTGTTCAAGATGAGGTCTCATACCAGCTTACTGCCTCTCCAGAAGGTCATCACATGTCTTCTAGAACTGACATGGCTGTGCTTTCTGAGGCCACCTCTGATCCAAAAGCACCACCAGCAACAGCCAAACACAGGCCGTATTTGTAGAGTGGAGACTGTGAAAGATGAGCACTTCAGCTAGTGCTTTAGCAAAGCACAGTGCAACCTCCTTGCTACTCTTCTTCTAGTCCTTCAGAAGACACAAATTCAGCTGCAGTAACTCAGTGGGTGTATGTTGCACCTCACTTGCTTTAGAAGCAGATCTTCAATACGAGTGTGGTGGGACACGGGAACAGGCTGCCCAGGGAGGCTGTGGATTGTTCCTCTCTGCAGATGTTCAAAGCCAGGCTGGATGAGGCATCGAGCAGCTGAATCTCATTGACAGCCATCCCTGCCCATGGTGGGGAGGTCGGAGTAGATGATCTCCAAGGTCTCTTCCAACCTAAGCCACTGCAGGGTTCTGTGACTGATAGAAGGTGGACCCTAACCTAGTTGAAGCTGTCCCTGCTCACTGTAGGGGGATTGGATGAAATGACCTCTGCAGGCCTTTTCCAACCCAAACTACTCTATGATTATGTATCCTGGCAGTATAAATTTTCTAAGCCCTCAGTCAAAAACCCTGTAGGATTTTCAGGTGGTGGCTCAGCTGGGTGGCTGCTACACACTGGGCCCATGGCATCGTAGGCAGCTCAGGGTCTGAAGAATCCCTCGAAGTGTAGAAAAATCACACTGCTTTCCCAAGGACCTTCCAGTGGCAGTGGAACATCAGAACCTGTCACTGCAGTGGGATGCTACACAGAGGCAGGGGTTGCCTCTGGGCAACTGTGAGCAGGTCCACGAGAAGAGCCCAGGGAAGCACATCTATGCTCTTGCCAGGCAGCACTGCTCACACTTAGCTGAGCAGCTGCTTTTGGTTTCTTTGAAAGCCCTGTGTTTATCATGTCAAAGGCACAAAGAACTTCTTCTCTACCCTAAAAACCCATCTAAATTTAGAAGAGTCTTTCATTGTGATGGGCCAGCAAGGGAGGCATGCAAAGAATTTTTACTGACAGACTTAAGGTCACCAGCCAAGAAAGGGTGTCTCTGACTTTGATTGCAGATATTGTTTTGATCCACTACAGCTGGAAGGAAAGGTCAAACTGTATTTTAAATATAACCTTAATCTCATAAGGGCTCCCTTTCTTAGAGCCATCAACTCTCCTTATTACAAACATAATTATTATGTAGTGGAAAAAAACACAATTATTTATGCAGATACAACAGTTCAGATACTGGAAGGTGTCCAGAGAAGGGCAGCAAGGCTGGTGAGTGGCCTGGAGTACAGCCCTGTGAGGAGAGGCTGAGGGAGCTGGGGGTGTGCAGCCTGCAGAAGAGGAGGCTCAGGGCAGACCTCATTGCTGTCTACAGCTCCCTGAAGGGAGGCTGTAGCCAGGTGGGGCTGATCTCTTCTACCAGGCAAGCAGCAACAGAAGAAGGGGACACAGCCTCAAGCTGTGGCAGGGGAGGTCTAGGCTGGATGTGAGGAGGAAGTTGTTGTCAGAGAGAGTGATTGGCATTGGAATGGGCTGCCCAGGGAGGTGGTGGAGTGGCCGTGGCTGGAGGTGTTGAAGCCAAGCCTGGCTGGGGCACTTAGTGCCATGGTCTGGTTGGTTGGCCAGGGCTGGGTGCTAGGTTGGGCTGGATGGCCTTGGAGGTCTCTTCCAACCTGGTTGATTCTATGATTCATACCAAGCTCCTGTGAGGAAGCTGCCAGGCGTTGTGGTCCATCCTTGGGAAGCTGAGCCACCCCTCCAGCCATTCTATGTGACAGATCCATATTTTTTCCTTTCATCAAGGAACCATCTTTGTGTAATCAAAGCTGTGCTGAAACCTGCCCTCAGAGCAGGGCTGACACCTCTCAAAAGCTCTGCCCAACTCTGCCATATGAAGCCAGAGATATGACTATTCTTGGAGCATCTGCAGGTCTCAGCCCTTCAGGAATGAATTTCCTTCCCGTTGAAAAGCAGCAGCTTGCCACAGCATCAAGTGCCATGTCTCTGCAGGGTCACACAGGCATGCTGTCCCCCAAGGGCAGCTCACTTGTCACGGCTGACCCTCTCTTGGTCCAGGCATGACTCACCCACCTGCTATTCCTTCCCTGACACTCCCAGGCTGAACCAGCCTGACTATTTCCCGCTGACAACAGTGATACTATTGCACAAAGGCTAGGCTGGGGAGCAGCAGCAGTTGCCCAAGTGCATTCCACACAATTAAAGTTACCAAAGAGAGCACTACAATTCAGAAGCCACCTCGGCCTCACCCAGCTCCTCGGCCCCCGCACACCGCTGCTTCTCTAATCATGCCAATGATGCCCTTGCAGACTTAAATAGCAATAGCCTGAGGGTTTCCTCACAGCTGCCTTTCAATAGGCAGCCTGAAATTTACTGCTCCCCTGTATGCTCCTGGGGTGGCACAGCCAAGGCAGGACCTACAGGGCTTGAGGAGTGGGAGCTGGGGATTGAAGGAGACAAACAGGGGTGGACTCAGGACCGCTGCAGGGCATCCTTACCAGGACTGTGTGCATCCCCGTGTAGAGCCTGCTGAGGCACACCAGCGTGGAGAACACAAAGGCTGCTGCCAGACCCAGCTCAAAGGGGTACTGTGAAAAGGGAACAAAACCACAAGCAGACCTGTTACACCATTCTCTCTTTTAACACCCGTAGCTCTGCAGTATGACTGGACTGACAGGCTGGCATCAGGGTCTCACACTGCAAAGTGCCTCCTGAGCTCCTGAAAGAAAGGTGGTAGATGCCCCTTCCCTGGAAACACTCTAGATCAGGTTGGATGGGGCTCTGAGTAACCTGCTTTAGTTGAAGATGGCCCTGCTGACTGCAGGAGACTAGACTAAACTATCTTTTAAGGTTCCCTCCCATTCCAGATCATTCTGGGATTCTGTACTTCCTCAAAGAGATGAATGGGATCCAAGATGAGACCTCACATGAGCCAAAGGGCAGTTTTTGGCCAGAAGGTCATTTCCTGACACTGCTCTTGCAGGAGTCTAGCCTCAGTGTGGGGAAACGTGGGAAACAGATGGCATTTGAAGGGTTTTCCTCTGTGATATCTACCTGTTTGGTCCATGTTGGTGCTAAAGACCCTAAGAAAGAAAGGCACAGCATGTTGTACAAGCACTACTCGAGGCTGGACTACAAGCTCAGCCCACCCAAGGGGTGTGACGGGCAGAGCCTGGCCAGCAGAGTGATCAATAGTCCTCAGCAGCAGGCTGGGAGGGAAAAGTCAATGTCTGGGCTGAAACCACAATCCAGTTAATAGAGTAGTCAGGGCCACTCTTTCTTGTGACACACAAAATGTAATGATCTTCTGACAAAGCTGGGTTTGCTTAGTTCCCTCTCTGACTTACCTACAAACACGGAAAGAAGCATTGAAATAAATTAACACTTACAAAGGAGGGGGGGGGGGAAGCCAAACAACCACAAAAAAAAGTAAACAACCAAAAAAAAAAAAAACAACCCAAGTGAAACACAGACTTGATAAAGAATAAGCTTAACATATCAGCCATCCAGAGGGACCTGGACAGGCTGGAGAGGTGGGCCCAGGCCAACCTCATGACATTTAACAAGGCCAAGTGTAAGGTCCTGCACCTGGGTGGGTGCAATCCCAGGCACAGATACAGGCTGGGTGGGGAATGGCTGAGAGCAGCCCTGAGGAGAAGGACCTGGGGGTCTGGGTTGATAAAAAGCTCAACAGGAGCCTGCAGTGTGCACATGCAGCCCAGACAGCAACCCTGTGCTGGGCTGCAGCAAGAGCAGTGTGGGCAGCAGGGCAAGGGAGGGGATTCTGCCCCTTTACTCTGCTCTCCTCAGACCCCACCTGGAGTACTGTGTGCAGTTCTGGAGCCCCCAGCACAAGAAGGACATGGAACTGCTGGAGCCAGTCCAGAGGAGAGCCACGAAGATGCTCAGAGGGCTGCAGCAGCTCTGCTATGAGGACAGGCTGAGAGAGTTGGGGCTCTGCAGCCTGGAGAAGAGAAGGCTTCGAGGAGACCTTAGAGTGGCTTTGCAGTATCTGAAGGGAGCCTACAGGAAGGCTGGGGAGGGACTATTGACAAGGTCTGGTAATGTCAGGACGAGGGGGAATGGGTTTAAGCTGGAAGAGGGGAGATTTAGACTGGATGTTAGGAGGAAGTTCTTTACAGTGAGGGTGGTGAGACACTGGCACAGGTTGCCCAGGGAGGTTGTGGATGCTTCCTCCCTGGAGGTGTTTAAGGCCAGGCTGGATGAGGCCTTGAGCAGCCTGCTCTAGTGGGAGGTGTCCCTGCCTATGGCAGGGGGTTGGAGCTGGCTGATCCTTGAGGTCCCTTCCAACCTAAACCATTCTATGGTTCTATGATTAACCTGTTTGCTCAAATCCTGGAGCTGAGCAGGCTGATGGGCTCCTTTCCATCCATAAAGAGATTTTCCCCAACCCCAAACATAAATAAATGAAACTAATTCACCCAATCTGACACCAAGTCTTCATCCACTGCTGAAAGGCTGATGAGTGAGCAGGGTGGCCACAGGTCAGTGCAAAAATGCTTCTGTGCAAATGTTAAGCATAACAACTCACTTCTCACCCTTTCTCCCCAGGGCATCCTCTGGCCTCTGGAGTAGCCAGCCCGGGCCTGGCTGCAGATGTCACTCCCACTTCATAAACCACTATTTTTCCCTCACTCCTCTAAGCCCTCAGAGGATTTACACCCATTTTACTCCCCTCTCAGCAGGCAGCCCGGGAGCTGGCTCAGACCAGCAATTGCTGAGCAGGGCAGCTTGCACAGGGAGCAGCAAAATGCACTGCTGGAGTGTTCTTTCTTAAGAAGCAATTGAATCATTCATTATTGTGCAGCAGCCTTACTGGCTCAGAGTAGTTTCCAAGAGGCACAAGACAGACCACAAAGAGCTGTGAGCCCCACTAGGAGCTTAGCAATTGAGGATAAAGTGCTGCTGACCACTGCAGCTCTGATCCGTGGGATGGATTTGACCCTCCAGGCAGGGTTGATAAATATCCTACCCTGTGGCTCCTTCTCCCCATCCTCATCTAGCTCCCAGGCTGTTCCAAACAGTTACCTATTACCAGGTTGGCAGCCATAGAATCATAGATTCAGTCAGGGTTGGAAGGGACCACAAGGATCACCTGTCTCACTTGAACCAGGGAGCCCAGAACTGGACACAATACTCCAAATGTGGCCTCCCTAGGGCAGAGTAAAGGGACATGAGAACCTCCCTCAACCTTCTGGCCATGCTGTTCTCTTTATGCCATAATCATTAAACCATTTCATAGAATCATAGAATCAGTCATGGAGCATCTCTCTGAGGAGGAAAGACTGAAAGACCTGAGGCTGTTTAGCCTGGAGAAGACTGAGACATCATCTTCTCAATGCTTAGCAACATCTAAGGGGCAGGGGGCAAGAGGATCAGAGAGTCACAGAATCAGTCAGGGTTGGAAGGGACCACAAGGATCAGCCAGTTCCAACTCTCCTGCCATGCCCAGGGACACCCTACCCTAGAGCAGGCTGCCCNGGATGGCCCCAGCTTTGGGCACCACTGACATCCTCAGTCATTCATGTGCTGCAGGCAGGAGCAAAGCCTACTGCTCCATGGCTAGGACCAGAGGAGTACAGAGATTAAACTGATGCCAAGATCTCAGTGTCACTCAGAGATCTCCGTTTCTATCAGTTACAAGCCCAGGACACATCAATTATGTGGGTACCATTTGTCTCTGCACACACTTTAGCACTGCAAGGAGGACACCCAAGGACCTGCCAGCCATAGAATCCTAGAATCACAGAACGGTTTGGGTTGGAATGGACAGTTAAAGGTCATGTAGTCCAACCCCTCAACAAGAGCTTTATGGCACTTAGGTTTTTGTGAGGTAAGAAAAGCACCCCTGGCTCTGCCCAGCACACACCATTGCTGTCTGCAACTACCTGAAGGGAGGCTGTAGCCAGCTGGGCTTGGTTTCTTCTCCGAGGCAAGCAGCAACAGAACAGGGGGACACAGCCTCAATCTGTGCAAGGGGAGGTCTAGGCTGGATGTGAGGAGGAAGTTGTTGTCAGAGAGAGTGATTGGCATTGGAATGGGCTGCCCCGGGAGGTGGTGGAGTCACCATCCCTGGAGGTGTTGAAGCAAAGCCTGGCTGGGGCGCTTAGTGCCATGGTCTGGTTGATAGTCTAGGGCTGGGTGCTAGGTTGGACTGGATGAGCTTGGAGGTCTCTTCCAGCCTGGTTGATTCTATGATTCTATGATTTAATTCATACAACAGCAGCAGGTTCATGCACTTGGAACTCCAGGATGCTTGCAGAGATCTCTGCATTACTTTCCCCACCTTGGGCACTTTATTTCTCTGACAGGTTTACTACCCAGAGCCCATTTCTCCATGATTCACTTTTGTGTCATTTTATGAATCCAGATACACATTTCCTGTACTCTAGCAATAATAATCTCCTGGAGTCATCACACTCAAGCATGTTTCTCATCTCTCTCAAGTGTATTTCAAAGACAAACACTTGTAGCCAAAAGGTCTCACAGAGCAGGTTGCCTTGAGAAGTAGTAGATATCCCATCCCTGGAAACCTTCCAGGTCAGGTTGGACAGGACTCTGGAGTTGAAGATGTCCTTGCTCACTGCAGAGGTTTTGGACTAGATGACCTTTGGAGCTCCTTTCCAACCCAAACCAGTCTTTGATAACAGACATACAAACAAATGTATTAGCCAGCTGTGGTCAACAACAAGGGAAAACACTCATCTGTGAATATAAATACAGAGCTCCTCTGAAAGTGGCAACAGCTTAGGCTTGCTGGTTTTGTGCAGCTTGCTGGAAGCAGACATATCCTTCTCTTTTTCTTTCTCTTTGTACCCTTACCTTGTACTGGTTCGTGGTTGCGATGAAGAAGGAGAAGGAGATGGCAGTGGCTGCCATGGCATGGGTAGAAGGCATCCCATACTCTGCAACTGTCCTCATTTCCAGCTTAACGACAGGTGGTGAGAGGGGCCGAGGCCACTTGAGGATATCCTTGGAGACCTGCCCTATGTACATCACTATCTGGGGAGAGAAAAAGGCCACCAGGCCGTCAGTCAGCTCAGGCGATCCCTACTCGGCTCACCCAAGAATCTATTTCCCAGCACCTCCCCAAGTGCAGAATTTACCCCCTGAATTATTAAAGGGGTTTCCATTATCCTGGCCAGCAAAGCAAACCGCGCTTTGTCTGCCCCACCTTGTAACCCAATCAGAAGCAGGGCCCAAAGGAGAGTTCCCTGATGAGATGCAGTAATACAAGCTGGTGTAAGACAGACAGCTGCTTCCCACCCCGTGAAAGAGGAGTTGAAGTTTCCTTCCTATCCTTTACAACACCTCTTCTGCAAAGCAAACAGCCCTAGGAGACACTCTTACACCACTACCTTCAAACCGCTGCCTTGCCCAGCTGCATCCCTCCCTGCTCCACAGCAGCTCCCTGGGGGCAGTGCCAGCTTACCTATTCCCAGCATTTCCCAATCCTCCCAGCACCCAAAGAGCCCTGCTGGGCCACACCACTGCTGTGGGTATTCAATAACCCAGTAGTGTGGCTACTAAAGGACAAACTGGCATGGCTGGTATTAATAACTTGGCATCCTCAGGGAAGTAGCAGAGAGAAAACTGGACAAGCAACACAAGGTGCAGGTTCTCCTGCTTAACTCCCCAACAAGAAAAGACTTTTGGGCACTGCTTGGGACACCAGAGGTCTAAGCCAATTAAGGTGTAATTAGCTTCTAAGCACCACAACACAGTCATCTGGGGGAAAACGTGGCACGCAGCTCACTGAAGAGAGAAACTATAGGAAGCAGAGGCAAGAGATAAAACTGGACAGCACCAACAGCTCTCAGGGCATTTGAGATCACAGAAGGGTAGGGGCTTAAAGGGACCTCAAAAGATCATCCAGTTCAAGCCCCTCTGCCAGAGAAAGATCACTTATACCAGATCACGCAGGTAGGATGCAACCCATCCAACATCTCCCAGGGCATCCACCATGCTGATATACTCCACACCCTCTTCCCAAAGCCAGCGAGCTCTGAGTAACCACAGGGGAAAACTGATCATCAAAAGCCACCCAAGGCTGCCCTGGATGATGTATTTCCTTTCTATTGACACCCTTCTTCCTTTGAGTACTGCAGCCAGCCAGTGTGCAAAGAAAGGTCAAAGCCAACCTTCTTCCTCTTTTGTAATACAAAGAGCCAGGTTAACTGGCATCTGCCATTCAAGCTCCATTGCTGTGTGAGACGGCTGGCTGCTCGGCTTCTCACGCTCCCACTAGCAAAGGAGGGGGCTTAAAATAACATCCTTCCCATGCTGGTGTTCACCATATGCCGGAACAGCAGCACAACCATCCGCTGCCACATTTGTCACCAGCCACATTGCATCCTTCTCTCTCTCTCCCACCAGCCACTTGAAAAACTACTTCATGTTATAAGACAGCCATCGGGATTCAGGGTTCACGAATCACGACCAGGAAAGAGCCAGATCGTGGCGTTCCATCACCCCCCTCTCCAGGTGAGGGGCGCCCCAGAGCTTGGCAAAGCGACCGCTGCCGCCTTTGCACCCCTCGCCCCGCGAATGACGCAACCACCTCCTTATCAGCAGTGCCTGGCCGCTCCCACCTTGCCCTGCTGCACCGGGCGGAGGGCAGGCAGCGCACGCCGTGCCCCGCGCCCCGCACTGCAGACAAAGGCGCCGGTGCCCCAAGGAAGCCACCACCTGCGTTTATGTGCCTCTTGCTACCAGCTCCCAAATGGCTGCAGATATGTCTTTGGAACTTCATTCAATTCCAAGGTTGAAAGCAAAATTACTCAAAACAGAACCTGGCCAGGTCCAGAGAGTGGTGGTGAATGGTGCCACATCCAGCTGGCAGCTGTCACTAGTGGTGTGCCCCAGGGATCAGTGCTGGGAACAGACCTGTTCAATCACATTGATGATTTGGATGAGGGGATTGAGTCCAGCATCAATGAGTTTGCAGATGACACCAAGCTAGGAGCAGGTGTGGAGCTGTTGGAGGGTAGGAGAGCCCTGCAGAGGCACCTGGACAGGCTGGATGGGTGGGCAGAGGCCAATGGGATGAGATTGAACAAGGTCAAGTGCAGGGTTCTGCACTTTGGCCACAACAACCCCAAGCAGCACTACAGGCTGGGGACAGAGTGGCTGAGAGCAGCCAGGCAGAGAGGGACCTGGGGGTGCTGGTAGAGAGGAGCTGAAGATGAGGCAGCAGTGCCCAGGTGGGCAGCAGAGCCAATGGCATCCTGGGCTGGCTCAGGAGCAGTGTGGCCAGCAGGACAAGGGAGGTTCTTCTGCCCCTGTGCTCAGCACTGCTCAGGCCACACCTTGAGTGCTGTGTCCAGTTCTGGGCTCCTCAATTCAAGAGAGATGTTGAGGTGCTGGAAGGTGTCCAGAGAAGGGCAACAAAGCTGGTGAGGGGCCTGGAGCACAGCCCTGTGAGGAGAGGCTGAGGGAGCTGGGGGTGTGCAGCCTGCAGAAGAGGAGGCTCAGGGCAGAGCTCATTGCTGTCTACAACTACCTGAAGGGAGGCTGTAGCCAGGTGGGGTTGGTCTCTTCTGCCAGGCAAGCAGCAACAGAAGAAGGGGACACAGTCTCAAGTTATGGCAGGGGACATCTGGTCTGGATGTGAGGAGGAAGTTGTTGGCAGAGAGAGTGATTGGCATTGGAATGGGCTGCCCAGGGAGGTGGTGGAGTCACTGTTCCTGGAGGTGTTGAAGCCAAGCCTGGCTGGGGCACTTAATGCCATGGTCTGGTTGATTGTCTAGGGCTGGGTGCTAGGTTGGGCTGGATGAGTTTGGAGGTCTCTCCCAGCCTGGTTGATTCTATGATTCTATGATAAAGCATTGAGGCTATCACTTGTGATACCATCTGGGAGGCAAGGTAGGACCAGCCAGTTCATCAGCAGTCCTCTGTAATAACAACTTCCACCTGTTGCAGTATTAGTAGCTGCAGCAGGCAAGGGCACCAGCAGAAAGGAAATGAGTCATATTCGAAATGAAGGCTGTGCTGGCACTCTTCTGATGGTGAAAAACAGGCTGAACAGTGGAGGTGGTATGGGCAAGCAACAACAGCAGGCAGCTTCACAACCTGCCATTCCAGGTTAAGTTCTGACCCTTCTAGTGTTTAAAAATACATACAGAATAGATACGTGCAGTGATGAGAGGTGAGACAGCCTCTGTAAAATACGAAGAGGAGTCTAGAATACATCCAGCCTGATCTCTGAAGGACCAGACCTCTGCCTTCTCCTCATCTGGGTGCTGCACATGTGGTTTTACACACAGCATCCTGGGTTGTTTGGCAGAAGCAGCAGTTGTGGGCACATTAAAACATCCCCCACCTGTGGAACTGGCAGGATTCCCCCTGGGAGGTGGAAGGTGACAGGCTCACCTTGCTAAAAGCCACCCAACAAAGGTGCTGCTCAGGTTATTCTGCCTCTGCACGTGCTACTTGCAAGTGGCTGGAGGGTTCCAGGGCTCCAGCCAGAGCCCAGCCACAGAGGGTTTTAAAAAACCCAAGGAACAATCACAAAGCCAAACACCTCAACAAGTACTAGAGACCACATCCGTGGTGGCCTCCGTGACAAGGGTGTTGCAGACAGGCACTTAGAGTATGATATTTCATGGCAAGATATATCCTGCTTGCACCCTTGCATCCTCTGTGGGTGGCAGGCAGCTACCTCGGTTAAGTGGCACGTTCTCATTTAAGCCACATGTTGTTATTTGTTATGGCCTTACTTCTGCACCTCAGGAAAGCAACAAGCAGCCTGAAAGCTTTTTTCAACACAACAGATGAGAAAACTCCTTTAATAAATACTGCAAACCATGGCCATGCAAACACCAAAGAGGAGAAAGGATATGGAGAGCTGGGGGACAGGCTAAGCCTTACCTACACTGCTCTACCTGTGCAGTGTCAAAAATCATTGATGGTCCTGAGCATGGGCAGAGGTTACCCCCAGTCTAGACCAGCAAGTAGCTGGGGACTGATTGCTTTGGTCTCCAGGACTGAGCAATTGTACTGTGATTTCCAGCTGTGATGGTTTGGGAGTCCCCCGCCCCCCACACTTTGGAAATCACCCAGACTAGACTCAGTCAGCTCTGGAAATTGAATGAAGCTTATATTTACAGCTGGCACAATGTACAAGCAGATAGTTACAGTAGATACAGTTATAGACAGAAATAGACAAGGTAAAAAGGTAATACAGACACAACTCCCCTCCCAGAAACCTGAGTCCCCAGGAGGGGCTCTC
>WAAF01016511.1:147045-163627 GCA_013400475.1 Tricholaema leucomelas
CCAAGCGAAGTGACCTTATCTAATGTTTTAGGGTGGTTGGGAGCCCCTCCTGGGGACTCAGGTTTCTGGGAGGGCTGCTGTGTTTCTGCATTACTTTTAACTTGGCTATTTCTGTCTATAGCTGTAAATATTGCAACTATCTGCTTGTATCTTGTGCTAAGCTGTGAATATAAACCTTCATTCTTAACTTCCAGCTCAGCTGAGTCTAGTCTGGGTGATTTCACAAGAGTGGGGGGCAGGTAACACCCAAACCATCACAATATATTGTCAATACCTGCTTGTACACTGTGCTAAGCTGTGAATATAAAGCTTCATTCCTTAACTTCCAGCTGGCTGAAGCTAGTCTGGGTGAGCTCATAAGAGTGGGGGGATGGGTAACTCCCAAGATGTCACAGGCCACACTTTGCAGGACCAAAGGAGAGAGCCAAGGAAATGGGAAAGGCATGTCCAGGGCTCCCACCAGCACCACCCTATCGGGCACAATGTTCAGCCAAGCAATGTCCCTCACACCATCCCATCTTCATCCAAAGTTGTCCCTCCAGTCTGTAAAGGATGCCCAGCTGTGATAGATGCACATACTCAGCACACCACAGCTGGGGTGGGCCAGCACCCAGATAAGACAGGTTGATTTATTCCTGAAGATTTCATTTCAATCTTCAGATTTTCCCTTCCACTCTGAGGAGTGCTTGAGAGGCTGAGTGAATGACAGGTTATGTTTACATTGATAGCTCTTGAAGTAACATAACTGTGTGCAGTTCTGGAGCCTCCAACACAAGCAGCATACGGGACTGCTGGAGCCAGTCCAGAGGAGGGCTACGAAGATGCTCAGAGGGCTGCAGCAGCTCTGCTATGAGGACAGGCTGAGAGAGTTGAGGCTCTGCAGCCTGGAGAAGAGAAGGCTTCCAGGAGACCTTAGAGTGGCTTTCCAGTACCTGAAGGGAGCCTACAGGAGGGCTGGGGAGGGACTATTGACAAGGTCTGGTAATGTCAGGACGAGGGGGAATGGGTTTGAACTGGCAGAGGGGAGATTTAGACTGGATGTTAGGAGGAAGTTCTTTACAGTGAGGGTGGTGAGACACTGGCACAGGTTGCCCAGGGAGGTTGTGGATGCTTCCTCCCTGGAGGTGTTTAAGGCCAGGCTGGATGAGGCCTTGAGCAGCCTGCTCTAGTGGGAGGTGTCCCTGCCTATGGCAGGGGGTTGGAGCTGGATGATCCTTGAGGTCCCTTCCAACCTAAACCATTCTATGATTCTATGATTCTATCCCATCCTTTCTTCTGTTGGAAGAACACAGACAGATGTAGCAAACTGCCAAGGCACTGAAACAAAAAGTTGAGTGAAATAAGATAGAGTTGACAAAGAACTTGTTTAAGCAATTAATAGGAAGAATCAGTGAAGGGGAAATTGGTTTCATCACTTTTCTAAAAGAAAGCCTTCCTAATAAAATAAGGCAGGGGGAGGAGAAAGAACAGGAGAAAGCAACCCATAAGGAGAGTGGCTGCTAAGGAGACTGAGATGGCTTGTGGAGGACTCTGCTTGCTGGAAGGAGAGACACATATTACCTGAAAGAGAGCAGATCCAATGTCTAATCCAGTTTGCCCAGCAAGGATGGAGAGTTTGCACCTCTCATCATTGAGGAATAGTCAAACCTGTCCTTATGCACACCAGTGGTGGAACTTCAATGCTTACTCCAGGCAATCTCCAAGTGCTTTGACCTCCTTCCACCTCACCTGAAACCCAAACCTGTGACTATTTTCTTATCTACTGCAGACAAGGAACAGATTGTTCCCTTCCTCTGGAGGCTGATATGGGAGAAGCTTGCTCCAAGTGGTCAAAAAGGATGTAACTGTCCTCTCTTTCACTGCCTCAATGTCTGATCCTTCTTCCAGAAGATATTTAGTGTTCTCCAGACAGCACTTAATGCACTTGTCTGGAATTACAGTGCCCAAGGATCAGACACATTACAATCATGTTGAAGGAACAGTCATGCAGGATCTCATTTTGCAGGCTGCTTCCAGCACAGGACACCACCAGTGCACCACATGCAACCTGTCATCTCCTCTAAACACTTCCCCCCCTCATTGAGAGCACTACCCTGTCAGGTGTTTTCCATTCTGCTGGTATTTATTACACCTGCTTGTTCAATAGGTATCTGCACCTCTTGAAGTCAATTTTCAACCACAACTTCAGCTTGACAAGACTATTTCATTTCTGTTTCCAGCCTCCAGCCTACCTGCAGCTCCTCCTAGGTTTATCTCAAAGGAAGGATGACTCTCACACCTACCTTTCCAGCTAGTTACTTCCACATGTTGATGAAACCTACTCTGAAAAGTCTCTGTTTTCATGCTTTCCATCACAAGGTGCTCTGCATGGCTCTCAAAATCACAGGCCATCCAAATTCCTCTATTCTTTTCTCAGCAGATACATGGACCATAGAATCAGAGAGGTTTGGAAGGCACCTTTAAAAGTTCACCTAGTCCAGCTCCCCAGACCTAACAGCTTGTGTGCTTTGCAGCTTATATTAGCTGCTAATAAAAAGGAAAGGCTGATCTTCTCCATGCAGTGGTGCTGTGTCCAGTTCTGGGCTCCTCAGTCCAAGAGAGATGTTGAGGTGCTGGAAGGTGTCCAGAGAAGGGCAGCAAGGCTGGGGAGGGTCCTGGAGCAGAGCCCTGTGAGGAGAGGCTGAGGGAGCTGGGGGTGTGCAGCCTGCAGAAGAGGAGGCTCAGGGCAGAGCTCATTGCTGTCTGCAACTACCTGAAGCTAGGTGGGGTTGGGCTCTTCTGCCAGGCAAGAAGCAACAGAACAAGGGGACACAGTCTCAAGTTGTGGCAGGGGAGGTCTAGGCTGGATGTGAGGAGGAAGTTGTTGTCAGAGAGAGTGATTGGCATTGGAATGGGCTGCCCAGGGAGGTGGTGGAGTCACCATCCCTGGAGGTGTTGAAGCAATGCCTGGCTGGAGCACTTAGTGCCATGGCCTGGTTGATAGGCTTGGGCTGGGTGCTAGGTTGGACTGGATGAGCTTGGAGGTCTCTTCTAACTTGGCTGATTTTATGGTATCAGAACTGTTTCAGCCCTTCTCTTCCAGTGTAGAGAAACCCATGGTCCTCAGCCTTTGGGCAGAGGCCTGTACACACATACCTGACGTGGAGTGCACCACCTTTGTTTCTTTGCACACTCTTTATTGAGTACTGCCCTTCTTACGGCCGTGGCAGTGGCCCAAGGAACCCCTGAGACATCCACTTCTTATGCTTTTGTTGTAATCACTGATGGGTGTCAACAGCAGTTTCCTGCCAAGAAAGCCACACGACACCAGCCTAAGTAGGGCTGTGTGCATCTCTTTGATGAGCACCACCAGAGTGCCTCACCTCTTTGATTCTCTCAGCCCTGCCTTGCAAGCCAGAGGTTAGGCAGGTTGGACATGGCTCTTCCAGGTGCCCCAACAAGAGCACCGAGTGAGCTTCCCACATGCTTCCACCTTCCTACATTCCAGGCAGGACTGGCTGATTTGTGCAATAAGGAAAGAAAAACACAGGAGAGGCACAAGAAGGAAGGGCAAAAGGAGCAGGCTTCCTTCCTCCTTGTTTTACAGTGGAAGAACAGGTTTGTTTAATTGCATTTTAATTTGCGAGCATTAGGTTGCGATTTAGTGAGGTGCACCATGGAGCCTGTGCCCAACAGCTCCTAAGGAAGTCACTGCAAGGCTTAGGTAGCTGCAACATCTTCAGGTAGAGGAAGGAAAAAAATATGAGTGGAGAACCAGAGAAAGCAAATTACAGGAAATAAAATCAACTCAGAAGGACAAGGACTGCAGTTTCAAAATTGAACTCGACTGTCTCCTCTGAAAGTCAGCTATATCTTATACCTCCAACAGTTGAGCATCCATAGAATAATGGTTTAGGTTGGAAGGGACCTCAAGGATCATCCAGCTCCAACCCCCTGCCATAGGCAGGGACACCTCCCACTAGAGCAGGTTGCCCAAGGCCTCATCCAGCCTGGCCTTAAACGTCTCCAGGGAGGAAGCAGCCACAACCTCCCTGGGCAACCTGTGCCAGTGTCTCACCACCCTCACTGTAAAGAACTTCCTCCTAACATCCAGTCTAAATCTCCCCTCTGCCAGTTCAAACCCATTCCCCCTCGTCCTGACATTACCAGACCTTGTCAATAGTCCCTCCCCAGCCTTCCTGTAGGCTCCCCTCAGATACTGCTAGAAGTGGTTTGGGATAGAAGGATGGTGCCAGACCAGTGCCGTTGCACAGCATTAGATGGCCACCCTGCCCCCCACCAGCTCCCAGGGAGCACCACCACCTCATGCTTTTGACTTCCTGCCAAAACACATGAGTCAGAGCATTACTAGGACCTGTCTGGCTGCTAGATGCCCATGCAGAGCAGAGGGACAGAATCATAGAATCATAGAATGGTTTAGGTTGGAAGGGACCTCAAGGATCATCCAGCTCCAACCCCCTGCCACAGGCAGGGACACCTCCCACTAGAGCAGCTCGCCCAAGGCCTCATCCAGCCTGACCTTAAACACCTCCAGGGAGGAAGCATCCACAACCTCCCTGGGCAACCCATTCCAGTGCCTTACCACCCTCACTGTAAAGAACTTCCTCCTAACATCCAGTCTAAATTTCCCCTCTTCCAGCTTAAACCCATTCCCCCTCGTCCTAACATTACTAGACCGTGTAAATAGTCCCTCCCCAGCTTTCCTGTAGGCTCCCTTCAAATACTGGAAGGCCACTATAAGGTCTCCTCGAAGCCTTCTCCTCTCCAGGCTGAAGAGCCCCAACTCTCTCAGCCTGTCCTCATAGCAGAGGTGCTGCAGCCCTCTGAGCATCTTCGTGGCTCTCCTCTGGACTGGCTCCAGCAGTTCCATGTCCTTCTTGTGCTGGGGGCTCCAGAACTGCACACAGGACTCCAGGTGGGGTCTGACGAGAGCAGAGTAAAGGGGGAGAATCACCTCCCTTGCCCTGCTGCCCACACTGCTCTTGATGCAGCCTAGCACTCGGTTGGTTGTCTGGGCTGCATGTGCACACTGCCGGCTCATGTTGAGCTTCTCGTCGACCCCTCCCTCAGCTCGCCACCCCCATATGCTGCTGGGGACGCAGCCTAAAATACAAAGGGCTTCTGGGTGGCAAGCCATGCTTCCATGGCTGGTGGTTACCAGCTCATGTCCAGATTTTCACCCACCAGCACTCCTAAGTGCTCCTCTGCAGGGCTGCTCTCCATCCCCTCATCCCCCAGCCTGTATTGATATGGGAGATTGCCCCAATGTAGGTGCAGTATCTTGCACTTGGCTTTGCTGAACCTCACGAGGTCCACATGAGCCTGCCCCTCAAGCTTATCGAGGTCATTTACTTGCTATAGCAATCCACTGTCACCCTTCATTGCCCAGGTGGCCCATAAATATTCCCTGCAGAGGATATACATGAGGTGAAGTAAAAGAACTGGCCCTTCAAAGGAATTTTCCAGGGAGAACAATTTTTCTCTGGCTCTTTGCCCATTGAACCTGTGCTCTCCAGAGACCCAAATGAGAAAAATGATAGCAGAGGAGCTTTTATTCTTCTGGCTGACATCTGAACTAACGACCCAAGACATTCAGCAGAACTATAAAACAGTAAGTGGCTCACCTCCAAGCAATGGAATTAATCCTGGGATCCTGACAGCTCCCTGTTACGAGGTCCAGCGGCCTCCAAAAGGATGACTCAGGCTGCAAGCTGAGAAGTGCCGTCACGAAGCACCCAGTCGTCAGTGTAAAGACAGAGGGTCCCTTCACACGGCCCCTGTGCCATCACTCACCTCCCTCAGCACTGCACAGCCACACAGGATACCCATTACATCAGAGAGTGAAGCTCCACAGGCTCTTGGTAGCATCAGCTGCTTCTGCAGCAAGAGTTAGAATATAGCAACAGATGGCAAGCGCCTGGCTTGGCTGCCTGCTCAAGGGCACACTGCTGCTCCTGCTGAGGGGCAGCAGCCCCACACTGAGATCTGTGCAGGCTTGCCACATGCAGCCCTACAGGCTGGGGACAGAGTGGCTGAGAGCAGCCAGGCGGAGAGGGAGCTGGGGGTGCTGGCAGAGAGGAGCTGAAGAGGAGGCAGCAGTGCCCAGGTGGGCAGCAGAGCCAATGGCATCCTGGGCTGGCTCAGGAGCAGTGTGGCCAGCAGGGCAAGGGAGGTTCTTCTGCCCCTGTGCTCAGCACTGCTCAGGCCACACCTTGAGTGCTGTGTCCAGTTCTGGGCTCCTCAATTCAAGAGAGATGTTGAGGTGCTGGAAGGTGTCCAGAGAAGGGCAGCAAGGCTGGGCAGGGGCCTGGAGCAGAGCCCTGTGAGGAGAGGCTGAGGGAGCTGGGGGTGTGCAGCCTGCAGAAGAGGAGGCTCAGGGCAGANATTCTGTGCTGCTTCACTTGAACACAACTGTGCTGTCATCTTCCAAGGGACCTTCACTCACTGGGCTGGACAAAAGCTGTCAGTGAAACATCCTGCTCACACAGAATAAAACCCATCCCTTACCAGCTGCCTGCCATAGGAGCCTTCAAACAAAACTCACAGAACCACAGGCTGATTAGGGTTGAAAGGAACTTTTAAACATCATCTATTACAACTTCTCTACAGTCAGCAGGGATGTCAAATAAAGCAGGTTGTTCAGAGCCCCAGGCCACCTGATCTGAACTGGTTCCAGGGATGGGGTATCTACCATGTCTCTGAGCAACCAGGGACAGTGTCTCACCACCCTCAGTGTAAAAAAATTTCTTCTATCTAGTCCAAATCTCCTCTCTTTTAGTTTAAAGCCATCAGCCCTTGTCCTGTTCCAACAAGCCCTGCTAAAGGCCTATTAGGACCCCTTTAAGTACTGAATGGCCATAAGGCAGCCTCTCCAAAGCCTTCTCTTCTCCAGGCTGGACAATCCAAATCCTCTCAGCCTGTCCTCACAGAAGTGTTGCAGACCTCAAATCAGACATATGCAAGAGAGGAAAGCTCTGCTAACAGCCATGCTGGGTAGGGTAGAGGTGAACATGAAGCTCCAGAGCAGCAGGAGCAACGCTGAGGAATGTGAGCTTTGTGCTCAGCCCATTGAAATAAGAAACTGGTTCTCCTCTTTCTCCATCTGCAGCTCCAAAGTGAGGAACTCCCAAAGTTCAGTTATCATAGTATCATAGTATCATCAGGGTTGGAAGAGACCTCACAGATGATCAAGTCCAACCCTTCACCACAGAGCTCAAGGCGAGACCATGGCACCAAGTGCCACATCCAATCCTGCCTTGAACAGCTCCAAGGACATATCATTGGCACATGGGGCAGAAATGCCTTGCTGCCAGATCTCCTAGCTCCTGTGGGCTTTTTGTGTCACCTACTGAACCTATCTCAACACAAAATCAAGGAAGTCAGAAATATGACTTAAAAAGGAGAAGAATGACCCTGGAGCTGCTGCTAAAATCCATTGCAAGGGAACACCACAGAAGAAAGACCTTGTCTCAAGCTCTAGACTAAGTCTCCTTCAAGTTAGCAGACACCTCACCAGAGTGATGGCAGTGCTGTAGCTGACTAGTGCAAGAGGTAGGTGACACTGGCAATGCACTCAGGACAGATGTGCTGCTTTGATCAACTCACACTGTTTCTGTTGGATCACTTTGCTGTCATCCTGATTGTCCCACCACCTTCCTGCTTATTAGCTCCTCATCTAAGGCATGAGCAAGAGCTGTGTGAGCACTGCAGGTGATCAGACAGCTTGTAAGCAGCACGCCAGTTTAGAGCAGTCCTAAAAGTTAAGGTGTAACTACAGAGTAAACACAAACTGAACTCTTTCAAAGGCAGAAAGACAGATCTCAACAGAAGATAAAGCAACTGGAGTGGAGAAAACCGAACACATATCTACAGAAAGCTTCAAACAAGAGATTATTTTTCTTCTTTGTTCACTTTAATCTGGGCTATCAATTGCAGGAGCAGGAGTCCATCAGGAGGTCAGAGATAAGCAGAGCTCTGCCTTTAAAATACATGCAGCACGTAAGGCAAGAGGAAATGGCCTCAGGTTGCACCAGGGCGGTCAAGGATGGACATTAGGGAAAATTTCTTCCTCAAAGGGGTTGCCAAGCCCTGGAACAGCCTTCCCAGGGATCTGGTGGGGTCACCATCTCTGGAGAGAGTTAAGATGTGCTGCTGACATGGGTCGGTGGTGATCTGTCAGTGTTGGACTTGATCTCAGGAGTCTCCTTCAACCAAAACGATTCTAAGACTTATCTGGCAACTCACTAAAGCAAGAGAGAAGCCTTCATAAAGTGAGTTGGTATTTTCAAGTGCCCAGCTCAAGGACTCTGTAACAGAGCACTGGGAGAAGACACCTTTGAAGCAGTTTCAGGAATAAATTGCCTGCAAATCAAACTGCTATTAGAAGGAAGCACATAGATCAAAGAAATATTAGCTACAGACAGGGTAATTACAAGAAGTTACTGCCTTGTCTTCTGGAATAATAAAAGCCATCAGCTCCTTCACTAGCAGTCCAGGGGTCAAATATGAAGTCCCAGGCAGGGCAGAAATCCAGCTAATGTTGGACCAACACCAGTTTCTGTCATTCTCAGACCCCTGGGTTTTCACCTGAGATATTAAAAAGGGTTTCTACCTGCTCTGGTGACCAAGAGAACACGAAGACCACAGGCTAAGCAAGTGATTCAATACTTAAGGAGCACAGGCAGCCATCGCTGTCACATCCATGAAGTTCAGTCCTTGTCCCCTAACCTGAAGGCAACTCCAGTGGGGTGGATGGGACTGAGTTACAAAAATGCAGCAGCAATATGGCCATCCATTCAGCTGCTGACCACTCTGATGACTTCATTATTAACAAACAAACCCACACATAGAATCAAAAAGTGGTTTGGGTTGCAAGGGACCTTTAAAGGTCATCCAGCCCAGCCTTCAATAATCTACAGGTTATATGTAAAAGAAGATGCTGATGTATCACAAGTAGCACCACTGGCCATTCATTATGAGAATGAGACACCTCCTCCTCTCAGGAGAAGAGCTGCCCTGTCTCCTTACCCCCCACAAGGACCTTCCTTTCTCTCCATGCACTATGGCATCCATCCCCACCAGGTGTGTCCATCACCTCCCAAACCACCACCAGCTCCTGCCCATCACCTCCTATTCCAGAATCACTCCAGCTGGGCCACCCTGGCACATGATCCAGCCCACGTCAGATGATACATCAGAACTGGCAGAGGAGAAAGGGTGAACGAATATCCTGGAGAGATGGAGCTTTGGCAGTGCCAGTGTCTGGCCAACCATTCATGTCATCAGCACTCAAGCAGGCAATGTGCTTTGTTTCCACAGATTGTCTGAGAACTTACATAGGAGAACCTGAAAACCTTTAAGACTGTAGCAGTAAAGACAAAGTAAGATGGAAGTTGCTACCTCACAGAAACCTTCTGCTCTGATAAAAAGGAACATTGAAAAGTCCTAGGCTTCAGGATGGGATGGATGCTGAAGCTGAGCACAGAGCCACTCAAGATTGCTAGAACTGAGACCTGGGGCCAGTGTTTAGCACCTTTCTGCCAATGCCCACAGCTACAAGAAAATGCCTCTGTCCAGCAAGATTTTATGGCAGAAGACTCTTCTATGTGTGTTGGACCCCTAAAGGCACTGGTTAGCAGAACCACCAATTCATTTATCAGTGGAGCAACAAGCATGGGTTGTAGCATCTCCTGTTAAGCTGAAAAATCATGAAATCATAGCATCATTTTGGATGGAGAAGACCTTTAAGATCAAGCCTAACTCTACCACGTCTGATGCTAAACCACATCCCTCAGCACCACAATTCTGCATCTTTTAAATGCTTCCAGAGATGGTAATTCAACCACCTCCCTGGGGATCCTGTTCCAGTGTCTCATAACCCTTTCAGTGAAGAGGGTTTTTTTTCCTAATATTCAACCTACACCTCCCTCATTGCAACCTGAGGCTGTTTCCTCTTGTCCTATCACTTGCTACTTGGGAGAAGAGACTGATCCCCACCCATCTCCATGCTCCTTTCAGCTAGCTGTGGAGAGTGAAAAAGTCTCCCTTCAGCCTCCTTTTCTCGAGGCTGAACTACCCCAGTTTATCATCCATTCCTCAGAAGACCTGTTCTTCAGATCCTCCACCAGCTTTGTTGCCCTTCTCTGGACCCTCCATGTAAAACAGATTTTTCACAGAGCCTGACTATAACTCTAGCCCTTTAAGCCACTTTATTTGGGTTTGATTCCAACTTCCACATTTCAGAAGTGAGCTTTTATCTCCAGGCCTCACAGAGTCCCAACCAGGAAACACCTACCCTTCAGATAAGGGGAACCCCAACCAATTGCTCTAGATCAGTGCCTCCATTTGTGAAGGATTCACTTGGACAGGATTTTAGGATCATCACATTAATTACATCGCTGTTCAAAGTGCAAGTGGAGAAAACAATTCTTTGAGTGAATTTCCTGCATGGTTAACTGAAAACAGAGTTTACTGTAACTCTGAAGTGAGCAGACTGAAGAACTAACCCAATTTTCCTCGTCTTCTAATTGAGAAAGAGTCAAGTAGAGACTGATGAAGAACTTTAGATGCTTGAAATGGGAATTCAAGCAGTAGATGTAGAACAGAGAAGGGTAAAATAGTCCAAGAGGGGAGGAGTGTCAGAGCTGCAGCCTTAACAGCTAGTCCGTGTTTATTTTGCAGGTGGAGTTGGGAAGACCATTATCATCACACCTCCTTTCCAAAAGGCACCACAAAGCGATCTGCTAATGAATTCCTGTCATAACAGTAAGAGAAAAAGCACGTCATCCAACCCGCACACAGGGGTTGCGTCATGCCCTTCCCTATTCCCTTGGGATACACAAGGAAATTACAGCCGGTGCCACGGAATGCCATGACCTGCTTGGCCAGAGGGAAGCACGGACAGCCCAGCTGTCTCCATCAAGAGTCCCAGCTACAAGGGACAGTGCTGGACCAGCGCGGGCCTGGGCAGCAGCGGTGGGACGGGCACGGGCAGGCTTCAAGCCCCATCCCGTGTGAGAGAGCAACAAGCCGTGGGGCAGCAGGTGTCGTTCGCGAAACGGAATTGCCTTCCCAGACGGTGCCCTCGGGAACACCAGCATGGAGAGGTGAGGCTGCAGAGCTCCTCCAGCATCTCTGCAGGCAGAGCCCACTGACACCCAGCACCTCACTTCTGGTGCGCCAGTGATGAGAGAGGAAAAGAGCGAACCCCGAAACGCCTCCCCGGGCTGCGGCACCGCCCCGCTCTCCCCTCACACCCGCACAGCACGGCTCCTCTATCCCTCCTCCAGGGCCGCGACGGGATGCGGCGGGGGAAACCCGCCCTGGGAGCCCCGGCGCTCACGGCTGCGGAGAGGGGGGTGGAGAACTGCTCTGCTGAGTCACGGCCGGGCCCCGCTGCCCCTCGCAGCACTCACCTTCGGGCCTCGGCCACTCCGCACCCCGTTGGGGAAGCCGCGGTCGGTGACCGAGAGGCTGCGCAGCGCACCCGCGCCGTTGCAGGCTCCGCGGTCCCGGGCTCCCTCGGCGGAGGGTTCGCTGCTGCAGCCGCCCTCTTCGCTGACGGGGAAGAGCCCGCAGGAGCGCTGGAAGCGGGCCACAGGCTGGGAACCGCACAGGGTACCTAGCAGGCGGGACATGCTGCCCGCAGCCTCCACGCCGCTCCGCGCAGCCCCGATCCGCGCAGCGGCCGCGGGCAGGTGCGCCCCGGCCCCGCCCCGCACAGGTGGGCCCCGCCCCCGGCCCCGCCCCGCACAGGTGCGGGGTCCCGCCCGAGGCGCCCCCTGCCGGCTGGGCCCTGCGCCCCCTCGGTGTTCGGTTCGACAGTGGGGTGCGGCCACTCCTTCACCGCGGCAAGAGAACACTCAGCAAACCCCCGGCCCTGGCCGCCTTGCCCACCAGGGCAACGCCTGTCAAAAAGATTATGCACAGACTGGTTTGGTTCGGAACAGACCTTTTAATGGTCATCTAGTCCAATCCCCTGCTCTTAAGAGAGACATCTTCAGTTACACCAGATTGCTCAGAGCCCCAGACAACCTAACCTGGAGTGTTTCTAGGGATGCAGTGTCTACCACCTCTCTGGGAAACCTGGGACACTGTTCGACCACCCTCGGCTTCTTACATCTAGTCTAGGGTTCTTCTCTTGCAGTCCAAAACCATCACCCCTTGTCCTGTCACAACTGGTCCTGGTAAAAAGTTTGTCCTCATCTTCTTTGAGAGGCCTCTTTAACACTCTGAAAAGCCACAATAAGGTCTCCCCAGAGTCTTCTCCAGACTGAATAACCCAAACTCTATCAGCCTGTCCTCACAGCAAGAGTGAGGACACAGATCATTTTCGTGGCCTCCACTGGACTCGCTCCAACATGTCTATGTCTCTTGTGTGCTACGGACTCCACAGCTGGACACAGCTGTGCAGGTGGGGTCTCAACAGAGTGTAGCAGATGGGCAGAACCCCCTTGCCCACACTTTATCAGAAGCCAGTTTGTCTCCGTGACCCTGCCTGGGAGGTGCTCACCCAGCCTCTGCAAGTGTCAGCTCTCTTGGGATGGCAGGGTCACCTCACCACCCAGCCTCAGCACAAGCTAAGCCACCTCCATGGCCACGGGCAGCACAGCCTCTGTCGGGAGCTACAAGGACAGGACTGCTTCACTCCCATCCTGATTTCAGAGCAGGCACCATAGCCTCATGTGATTGTATTGTGTGATTCACTTTCTTTTATCTGCTTGAAATGTAATCTTCTATCCCTCAAGGTTTGCCCAACCACAGCTCCAGGTGACATCATGTTTCTAGTGAGCTCACACACTCACCCGTGGCTGTGATGACAGAGCTGCAGCTTGCTTGTTGGCAGAACTAGTTCATGTGGGCTGAGGAGCAAAGCTGCCCGTTCCAGCTTTATTATGTGTCCGTATTTTCACTTGCAGGAATTGCTCATGGTTTACTCTGCTTTCATTTTTTAATGGCTGTATAATCCATTAGGTGCACTCATAAATATCTGGGTAGCTTTTCTCTTCTTTTTCTTGTTTCTCTGACAAGTGAAACATTCAGAAGTGTGGGATTTTGATTAAAAATTGCATTTATATTGCTTCATTCCCTCTACGCAGGCTGGCTTCAGTAGAGCTGCATGAGCTGGGTCAACAGTTCCTTCATGGTTATTTTCACTGAGTTACAGACAGAGTCTTCAAAATGTTTTCAGTTTTATTCTATCCATTTCCATGATGACTGACATAAGAGTTTTTAATTCCAAGGGGTGCTGGGAGTTTTGGGGCTGGTGCCAGCAAGATAGGATCTCATCCAGAGACACAGGAGAAAGCAGGAGAGCAGGAATGAAAGTGCACATCCAGGGCCAGCACTCTGCAGGTATTTTTAGACATCTTGTCAACCACAAGTCAATATTTATTTGATCTACCCACATACCTGTCTCCCCTTTGTCATTAAAATGATGCCCAAGTATTAAAATAGAACCAACAATTCATAGCCAGCTTCTACCTGGTCCTATTTTGGGCAAATACATGGGTTAGTGGGGAGTGTGCCTCAGTGAGGATGTCAGCATCCAGCTGATAAGAACTCTGGATGACAAAGAATTTTTTTGCCAGACTTTAAACTTAATAGGGACTCCAAAATGAACAAAAGTGAGAGAGAGCAGGGGGTAGTTTCTGCCTATTGTTAGTTTTAATCTGCCTCCAGATCTTGGGTTGTCTTTATCCAACTAAGGCTGCCAAGAAAGCCAAAGAGTGTGGGGAGCCAATGTACCTTTACAAATGTACATGCCATTTTGTTGACATCAGGTTAACGATGCTGGGACTTCAGGTTTCAGTAGTAGGGTGGCTTTAGCAGAGGAACTTATGCACAAAAAACTGTGGGAAGTGTTATCATCATATTTCATAGAATCATAGAATCAACCAGGTTGGAAGAGACCTCCAAGCTCATCCAGTCCAACCTAGCACCCAGCCCTATCCACTCATCTAGACCATGGCACTAAGTGCCCCATCCAGGTTTTGCTTGAACACCTCCAAGGACAGTGACTCCACCACCTCCCTGGGCAGCCCATTCCAATGCCAATCACTCTCTCTGACAACAACTTCTTCCTAACATCCAGCCTAGACCTCCCCCAGCACAACTTGAGACTGTGTCCCCTTGTTCTATTGCTGCTTGCCTGGCAGAAGAGAACAACCCCACCTGGCTACAGCCTCCCTTCAGGTAGTTGTAGACAACAATGAGGTCCCCCCTGAGCCCCCTCTTCTCCAGGCTACTTAGCACAGTAGATGATAAGTAATGATCTATCTTGTCAAGGATTAGGGCTGAGCTGGCCACTAGATGAGTGACAGATGCTCTCCATGAACCCCTCTCCCAGCTCAGAGAGAAAGGGAATAAGGGAGAGAGACTGATGAGTTGGGAAAGAAACTAACCCAGCTTTAATGGAGACAACAACAATGACACAAAATAGATACAGACCAATATCCAACACAATTCCTGACGGCAGTGATGTCCCTGCCACCACTGCTGCTGTGGGCAGCCATTGGGGAAGTCCCAGAATAGACTCAGCAGCAAATGGAAACCGGATTAAGGAGCTGGACATTGAAACTGGATTCAGGAATGCATAGATTGGGATTGAAGGCAAAACAGTCAGTCTTGCCTGGAGACTGCCCATTGAAGAAGAGTCTTGACCCTGGTGATCCCTCAGCTTTATACTGAATATGATATCCATGGAATAGAATTCCTTGTTGGTCACTTTGGGGTCACATACCCTGTCCTCTCCTCCCTGCAGGTGCCAAATCTTACTTAATGCAGCCCAATATGGATCACAAGATTTAGCAGTGACCTTTGTCTGCACAAGAGTAAGGATAAGCAAAAGCCTCTCTGCACCCCAACCCTTGGCAGCACCTCTCAACATCAGCATTCTCGCTGCTAGAAGCAGCCACTGTCTGTGAGAACATGCTGTGAACTTCAGAGTGTCATCACTGAGAAGAAACCGAGCTGAGAAGTCAAATCCCTGAGCAGAATGAGTTCTGTTCAAACTCAGACCAAGAGAGGAGCCCAATCTGAGACCTCCCTACTGCTACATGAATGGGGGAACAGCAGACTAAGCAAGCCTTCTGACAAGGGCTTCAGCATGCAGGTAGAAAGCACTGTGGAAAGGGACAAAAAGAAAAGCCAGAATTGCAGTGTCATTGAAAGGGAAAAGGAAAAAGGGAAAGGGAAAAAGGAAAAAGGGAAAGAGAAAAAGGAAAAAAGGGAAAGGGGAAAAGGAAAAAGGGAAAGGGGGAAAGGAGAAAGGAAAAGGGAAAAAGGAAAAAAGAAAAAAAAAAATCAATCAACCAACCAGAGAAATCAAAGCAACCCCACGAACAAACCAGAAACAAACCCAGGTTTGAAGTGTGCCAGATCTGAGGCAACTCCCAGAACCCCTTAAGTCAAGACTTCAGTGACCTTTTGTCTCTTCAAAGCAAAGTTAGGTGTGGAAAGGATGGTGCCTGTCATCTTTAGCTCAGACAAGAGCTGACTCTAATTAGGTTGGAGGCAAAGGTGCTTGCAAATATCCAGCAAAAGGGATTAGCAGGAACATCTGGAGGGACAAGATCATAGAATCATAGAATGNCCCCCTCGTCCTGACATTTCCAGACCTTGTCAATAGTCCCTCCCCAACCTTCCTGTAGGCTCCCTTCAGACACTGCAAAGCCACTCTAAGGTCTCCTCGAAGCCTTCTCTTCTCCAGGCTGCAGAGCCCCAACTCTCTCAGCCTGTCCTCACAGCAGAGCTGCTGCAGCCCTCTGAGCATCTTTGTGGCTCTCCTCTGGACCGGCTCCAGCAGTTCCATGTCCTTCTTGTGCTGGGGGCTCCAGAACTGCACACAGTACTCCAGGTGGGGTCTGAGGAGAGCAGAGTAAAGGGGCAGAATCCCCTCCCTTGCCCTGCTGCCCACACTGCTCTTGCTGCAGCCCAGCACAGGGTTGATGCCTCATTATTAGCAATTCTAAGTGATACACAAGCTGATGAGAGAAGTCTATGGCCTTTTTTTTGCTAAGGAAAATCACAGACTCCCAGAACATCTTTGCTAAGGAAAATGAAGGGATTTGTGAAAGTTATGCTCCTAGTACAGAGCAGTTTCTGGAGCCAAAATCAGTTCAGTTTAGGACACGCAGACTCATACAATTACAGGACGGTTGGAGTTGGACAGGGCCTCTGGAGATCATCTAGTCCAATCCTCCTGCTCAAGCAGGGTCACCCAGAGCAGATTGTTCAGCATCTCAATGCCCAGGTGGTTTGAGAAGAAGATATCTTCCAGAGAGGAAAATTCAGTGATGGCTTTTGTCCATTTTCATAGGACATAACTGCTCCTCAACTCCCATGACTTTTTTTCCCATGGTGAAAAATGGAACTGTAGATCCACGAGGGGAAAGTGGAATTGCAGAGCCATGTTTTTATAATTCTCACATCACTTTATTATAGAATCCTGGTTCATTGTGGTCATATTTTAAGGCTGTAAATACAAAAGTGAAGTAAATTTTAGAGCTTCAAAAGATGAAGGAACCCCCAAAAAACAGCAAGCAAGGGGATATGATAGAATCATAGAATCAAGCAGGTTGGA
>WAAF01016513.1:1860-12615 GCA_013400475.1 Tricholaema leucomelas
CTTCCGATCTTCTGTCTATAACTGTATATACTGTAAATATCTGCTTGTACATTGTGCTAGCTGTAAATATAAGCTTCATTCAAATTTCCAGAGCCGGCTGAGTCTAGTCTGGGTGATTTCTAAAGGTGTGGGGGGGCGGGGGACACCCAAACCATCACAAGAGAGAGCAAGAAACAGGAAGTCCCCCTGCTTTCATGGTTCTTTAGACAGGAAAAGGGATTGGGCTAACCATCACCTGGTGGTGTTCAGACCCACCCCTGGGCAGGGATCAAGACCACCTAGGGCTAGGTTCAAGGTCACTCCCCTTGGAGGGTTAACCCTGTACACCAACTAATGTATTTTAATCCTGTGTATTTTAATCAGATGTTAAGCTGAGGCATAGTTATCTCACTTTCTCCTGACAGTGACATTAAGTGCACTGGGATTGGTTTGCAGTGTGTCGATTTGGGATATCAAAGTTGATGATCTTGTGCAGTTGTAAATGGAAGACAAACTTTGTTGTGAGCAGCGCTTTGTACAAAGTCCTTGACTTCTCCTTCTGCATGTGTGCTCTTTCAACACCTCGCGAGGATGAAGTGATTTTAGCTTGGGTCAGAACTTGCAAAAGATGGTCAGCTCTTCTTGCATTTTTTAAAGCAAGTTTTTGGAAAGGATCAGGTGAAATAACAGGTGGAAAGCAAGTAGCTAATGCTGGGTGAAGAAAGACTAGAGTGATCCTGATGCAGTAAAATTTTGGAGCTCTTTAGATGCTGATGTGCCACCAGTGTTGGTGTACCTAGTCTACACACTCATCGTGCTTCTTCTTCCCTGGCTTACAACCTTGCAGAAAACAAGTTGCTTTTTTTGTCAGTTGGCTTGAACAATAATAATAGCCTAATTTTTCACAAACATAACTGGACAGGCAAATGCTGAAATTGTTTAATAAGAATTTGCTGGCAAGTGAAAACTGCTGCCATATTTTATAGAAGCAAAAGCTTGGTTCTGATGAAGACTGGAGAAAATCCAGGGATACCCTATTTGCCTGACCTTTTGCCTCTGGGGATTCCCAGAGTCCATTATTTCCTGGTGTCTACTTCAGGCCTGGGAGCTTGAAAACTCTTCTACTGATGAAAACCTAAGTCCCAATGTCAGAAAGATGATCACTCTTCACAGGCTTGATCCTTGATATTTACTTTTTTTTTTTTAAACCTGAGGAGTAGACTACTGTAGAGTGCTCTGTATTCAAGTATGCTTCAACTGTGCTCCAACTGGAGCCAGCACAGAAAACAGCATTTCTCTTAAACACCTTCTGAGCAAGCATGATTGTATCTACAATCCCCAGGCTGTACTAGTAGCTTAGTGGCTAAAAAATTGTATTTACTGTGCCCCTTCTACAAGTCCTAAATGACCTCCCTGATATATGCTGTGTGTTTTCTCATTTCACTCCACTGTCACTGTTCCCTAGAAAGAACCTCATGAGATGTGTGAGAAGTAGTGAGCACAAGTGTTATTGTCCTGGACTATTCCTCCTCTGTAGCCCTTCCATCTATCTTGGAGACAGTCTGGCAAATAGGGGAAGTTTCAGACTCAGTTGTGTGGATTATGCCTTTGTGAAGTTCTAATAGGATTTCTCATAGCTGAAATATGATAGCAAAATCCTTCTCTTTTTAAAAGAAGTTACTGTTGTTGTTGATTTTTCTTATGGCATTTTATGTAGATCTTAAGAAGCACAGTAACTTAAAAACATGTATTAGCACATTTCCCTCTATATTGATCATATTGTAAGGGTGGACAGGAAAGACCCTACTGTAATTTTACAAGGCTAGAGGCTAGAAAAACTACATTTCAATCACTTGTTCCATTATTTGTCTTTTTCTAAAGAGAGGAAGAAAGGTGGAGATACAATAAATTAACTCAATGACACAACATTTCTCTGGGGCTGATTTTTCCAAGCATAACTACATTTTCCACTTCTATGTATGAGGCTATAAATGCCTGGTAAACATTTTTGCTAATTCTGACATACAATAAATAGGGTGGTGCACTCCTCAGGTCAGAAATTATACATTATGCTTCTTGATCACTATTTTCTCTCTAGGGAGTTATGCTATTTAAATGAGACACTTGAAAGCTAGACATGAGACAGTCTGTGGTCCACGAGGCAATTTTTCTATCACTTAAAAGCATGGGTCTTCTGACTTAATATTCACTCTGTATTTGAGGAAGCAATGCAATGAGAATAGGACTTTCAGGTCTTCTGCCATGCAGAATGAATCTCTTATAGGAAAAAAACCCAGCTAGCTCGAAGCAGTGCTGTTTTGATGAGCAGTATGCATTTGTTTTTTGCTCTGAACCTGGTATTATCACAGTATCACAGTATCACAGCATCACCAAGGTTGGAAGAGACCTCACAGATCATCAAGTCCAACCCATTACCACAGAGCTCAAGGCTAGACCATGGCACCAAGTGCCACGTCCAATCCTGCCTTGAACAGCTCCAGGGATGGCGACTCCACCACCTCCCTGGGCAGTCCATTCCAGTAGCCAATGACTCTCTCAGTGAAGAACTTTCTCCTCACCTCAAGCCTAAATTTCCCCTGGCACAGCTTGAGGCTGTGTCCTCTTGTTCTGGTGCTGGCTGCCTGAGAGAAGAGAGCAACCTCCCTCTGGCTACAACCACCCCTCAGGTAGTTGTAGACAGCAATAAGGTCTGCCCTGAGCCTCCTCTTCTCCAGGCTAAACAATCCCAGCTCCCTCAGCCTCTCCTCGTAGGCTGTGCTCGAAGCCTCTCACCAGCCTCGTTGCCCTTCTCTGGACACATTCAAGCATCTCAATGTCCTTCTTAAATTATATCAGTATGTTTAACGGTGCTTTTGCTGCCATTGCTTGCTCACTGCAAGCAGTGTTGGATTTTGTTTGGTTTAAAAGTCCATTCACAACCGCATGTGTGGCTCAGCAGGGGAAGCCCAGCACTTGTGTATGGGCAAGACCTTATAGTAAAAGATAAGGAGGGATTCCTGAGGTGAGGCTCCCCCTGCTACTGAGCCATTCTCTGCAGTCCCTAACCCCAAGAGTATCCAACATGGTGGGTTGGTTCTTGTTAGTTCCTGTGCTCTCTGAGCTGGGACTGAGTTGAGAAATAAAGCAGGAGTTGATGCCAAGCTCACTAAAGAAAAGTGAGAGTGCCATGCACACGACAATCTTTAGCTTTTTCACGTTGCCCTGAGCCATACAAATGTTGGTGTAAATAAAAGAAAGCGGGGGGAAGAGGACACAAAAAAACCCTCAACCCTTCACTCTCATTAAAACTGCTTTTGTTCATTTCTCATCCTTTCAGCATTATTCTCACTGAAATAGCTTTATATAGGCTATTCTTGCCTCCGTTCCAAGGAAATACTAGCAGATCATTCTAGTCTGAAAAGACATAAACTATGCTGAATGAAAAATCACACACTGAGAATACCATGTCTGCTGTGAGCTCATCATTTTCAGACATCCATTGCTGGAGATGCAGGGAAAGGGCAAATGAACAAAATTAGTGTCATTGATTTTCCATAACGCCTGGGGATTTGCTTGGCAGGTTTCTCTTTCCATCCAGTTCCTTGTTCTACTGCTGTTATTTCGTGATGCCTTGATCCTTTTTTCCAAGAAAAAGGACTTGATGATCTATGAGGTCTCTTCCAACCTTGGTAATACTGTGATACTGTGAAGAAAGAGAAACCCCTTTCTAGCTTTCCATGCTTTTCTCTGGAACCCAGCCTTTATCCCAGCACCTTAAAAATGCTGCACCGTGCATATTTCAGAGCTCAGTCAGGTTTATACCAGGTAGGAACAGAAACAAAATATTTCCCTCACGTCAATAATATGTTATTTGTGAAACCTTGTAGTAAATCTAGCAGAGAAAACCTGCATCCCTTAGCTCATCTCACCTCATGCATTTGGAATATATTGCCAAGTGAAAAATGTAAGTAATTGGTGAAACCTTGTTCAATGATAGTAGAAACTGTATCTGTTACTCAATGCACTCTGCAAGTAAAAGCTCTTCCTGCTATGTTATTAAGGTCCCTAAGCTCTCTCTATTTCACTTTGGCTAGATAGCAAAGGGTCAAAACTGAGAGATTTGTTAACCAAGCCAGGCTTTCCTGATTTTCTGTAAGACATGTATGACCCAGTTTCAGGTGCACAGATATGAAAAGGAGGAAGAAGCATGTTAAAGTACATGGCCACATAATCTTAACTCTGCATCCAGGTGCTGCTCCAGTACACCTGCAATACATAGGCTTTTAGCTTTACATTACAGAACTTCTTCCCTTTCATCAAGTCTTATCCTACCATAAGAGTGAACATCATGGCCACTTGTCCTTTGTGTTTCTATTCCTCCTGTGTTTCCTGCCATGGAAAATGATGCTTTGCTACTTGTTAATTCAAGACTGATGGCAAAAACCTTCCTCAGTTGTGACAGATGTGTTCTATGTAATGTAGTACTGAAATAAGCTGTTTCTGTTTCTTACAAAAATGCGTTTTCATTTCTTTGCTGTTAATTATACATAGGGGGTCTCTCCTCCATCTTCACTATGAGATCACTGTTTCTCAGATATTTATTGATAACACTGTGAGGCTTCTTCATGTAATGTCTTTGCTGTTCTACATCTACATGCCTCCTGTTGTGATGGTTTAGAAGTTACCCTTCCCTCCTCCACTTATGAAATCACCCAGACTAGACTCAGCTGGCTGAAGGTTAAGGAATGAAGCTATATTTACAGCTTAGCACGATATACAAGCAGATATATACACAAATACATACAGTTATATACAAGTTAAAAGTAATACAGAAACACAAAATCCCTCCCAAAACAATCAGACTGCCAGGAGGCTCCTGACCCAAGCCCCTTCCCCCCTTCCCCTTCTTTCCCTCCCTTCAGAATTAACCAGATCAACCCCTGTATATTTCACATGATAAATCTGGAGAGATCTGAGGTGAGATGTCAAAAAAATATGACAAGGAGGTTAGAGGAAACAAAGGATTAGGTAGGATTAGAGTTAAGGCAGAGATCAGACCACCAGAAAGAAGGAATAGAAGTGAGAGCTGAGAAGTGTCTTATCTATGTTTTGACTAGTTGCATTTCTCAGCAGAAGAATGAGAGATATAGGTTACTGTTGTTCTTTTTTTCTTTCTTCTCACAGATAAGGATTTAATTTCTATCAGTAAAATATTCCAATTAACCCCAAACCAGCAAACCTCCCAATGAATGCAGCAGAACATATTTGCAGATAATTACTTTTTTGCTGTAAGCAGCTTCATTCAGGGTTGGCTGTGGGAAGGCTGCATTGGGCTGCTGTGTTTATTTTGGCCCTGTATCTTCACACTTCTGGTCTGAGTTCCTCTGTATGTCTCTCTTTGCAAGGCAGAAAGTACACTTCAAGTTGTGCCGGGGGAGGTTTAGGCTGGATGTTAGGAGGAAGTTCTTCACAGAGAGAGTGATTTGCATTGGAATGGGCTGCCCAGGGAGGTGGTGGAGTCGCCGTCCCTGGAGCTGTTCAAGGCAGGATTGGACGTGGCACTTGGTGCCATGGTCTAGCCTTGAGCTCTGTGGTGAAGGGTTGGACTTGATGATCTGTGCGGTCTCTTCCAACCCTGATGATACTATGATACTATGACATCCCTCTGGTGGTAGGCCTGATAGGGCAAACATGGGCTTATACATGCCCTGGCTTGCTCAGACATGTTCTCCTGCTCCCCCTACTTCTGTGCTGGGGGAGGCAACTGTGGGAGGGGAGGGCAAAAGCCCTGGCTTCACCTAATATGGTGTGGAGAGAGATTTTTACTAACAGGACATGAAATGATAAACATGAGCAACCCACGCTGGGAAGTGTCCTTGAGTCCATCCTGCGACCTAAGATACCAGGCGCTAGGTAGCACCCCCCACATGCAGCTGCAAGGGGTGGAGTGGCAGCTGCATGTGGGCAGAGTTAGCCAGCCCCGGAGGCTGACCCTCAGAATGGTATGGTTAAATCACCTATCCACGCCATGCTTGTAACCCAGGACCAACCGGAGCTACCCATATGTAACCAATCTTAGACTAAGTTAGTTGTGCTGGCCTCTTCTAAGAAAGCAGATAAGTCACTGTATCACAGAAATAAAGCGGAGAATGACCACCTAATCACACTGGTGAACCAAGAGTCATTTTATCCCAGGTGCTCCACTGGCAATGGTGAGGCCTGGCAAAGTGCCATTCTGATTGGCTAATCTATGTCCAATGCCCCATTAGTCTCATGCTGGATATTGATAAAAGGGATAAGCAGGTAGCACGAGGCTGCTGCTGCCTCATCTTGCATCCTGAATTCGCCTGGAGAGCTTACCAGGGACAGACTCTAAATGCCTGCACATGATCAGCCTGCATAGCCAGCCAGACATTGTGCTGAGACTGCACATCACAAGACATCCTGCCTGCACCTGGTAGTCTCCTGCCAAGACAAGAAGTCCTGGAGATACACAGATCATCCAGAGGGGCCAGAAGACAAGGTCAGAGATTGTCTGCCTCCTTTGCTCAAGAGTCTGGGAAGAATCAAGTCTCAGTGGCTGACAAGACATAGTTCCACCTGCTTTGGGTACTGTTTGATTTATACTTTGTGAGTAAATACTCAAAAGCCTCTTCCAGAATAATATTTGCATTTGCACTTTAAGAAATCAGTGATCTAGTTTTGCCTGTGCCCTGCATGTATGAATTTCCAACCTGTGCATTTTGAACCTTGTGAATAAGTTTTCTGGCAAGTTTTAATGTTAATAAACAGTTTCCATCATTATTAACAATCATCACCTGGATATCAAAATTAATACAGTTTATTAATTTTGCATAATCCCTCACATGCCTAATGGTAAAAATAATCAGCTTGGGCTGTCTGGGTGAACATATTTTGAGAGAGGGCTTTTTAGTCACTGATGCAACTTTTTCTAGTTCACTGACTCAATTAACTTTTAAGTCACTACCTTTACTACTTTGAGTGACAGGAGATGCAAGTGGAGGAGATGACAAAGATATCTGAAGTACTGTGAGTGTGTCTTGGTTTTGCTTCTGTTTTCAAAGAGCTAATATTTATTCATTTCCTAAACTGCACTTTTTCTCACTTTGGACTATTTCTAAGCTATTGTTTACCTAGAAATAAAACAAGTCTATCAGACAGTCTGACTCAAATAATGGAACATTAAGCCTTCTTTGAATTTTGTTTTTGCATAGGCTTAGCACTGTCACATTGTAAAAAAATACTAAACCAACCCCACTGAATTCTTATGAAAAGTTTCTCAAAAGTAGAGCACAATTTAAATAACGGAAGTCCTAGAAAGAGAATGATGTAAATTTTACACCACATGAAGCAAGAAACCCAGATTTTAAATTTGGCATGCAAAATGGTGTAAGAAGAGTAACTAATTCATCTTGGCGGACCTAAAATAACATGGTTGAGTGCAGGAGTGTTGCTGTGCTATGGAAGCATGTGCACACAACTGAAGAATAAGCCTGACCCAAAGTACATCACTCCTATAAGCATTCTTCAAAGTGATGGATTGGACTAAAACGTGTAAAGGTAATGCTACATGAAGCACTGTAGTGTCACTCAAATAGCATATCAGGAGAAAAACTTCTCAACTGTTTTGAACAGCTTTGATTCCCCCTAGGAAAGAAGCATATAGCTCTCTCAAAGAAACCTTTCCAGATGTCCCTCTTGTGGTTTGATGCAGCTGACAGGATCCCATAGGACACTGTCTTGTAACTTGCAGGGCACTGCTGTCATCTGCAGGCAGTGCTTGCTCAGATTGTGAGCAAATGTAACTTGTCCAAGCTGTGACAAACAGTTTTAGCCTTTGCAACAAGCTGAAGCTGGGAGGTGTGAAAAGATCTGTGCATTCTTTCTCAGAAACTGAAGGTTTCCTTTTGCAGTTAGTGCAAGCCATGTGAGTAGCTAAGTGTGTGCAAAGGCAGAATTTATCAGCCCTCATGCAATTGAACAGGCAGACTGAAATACTCTTAAAATCCCAGAACATGATAGAATAATGGTTACTATTTCAGAAATGTATGTCTCATTAGTTCATACAAACTCAGACACTGTGTAATCATCCTACGTGATAGAGAAAGCTGGAGCTTTCATCTGGATTTATTAACATGAGCTACTTACAGAAGAGTTCAAAAGTCTCTCTCAGTGTTTAAACATTTGAGCATATAACTGAGGACAGGCACCTAACAACTCTCAGCCTACTATAATCAGCCTTGCACATCATAAACCATAAAACAGAATTCTTTCTTTTAAAGCTGTTAAGCTAGATCAAAGGTAGAGGATTATGCTGTATGCCCAGTTTAAGACAGTACCATTCAAGAGGTTAATGTAAAGCTGCAAATATTTTATGCTTACTCTTATCTACTATCTTTCTATTATGTAGAAACTTTAGAGAGTGTTTACAGACAGCCAAGCCAAACTTCACTGAGCATAAATGAAAAAAGAATGAAGTAACTCTGAAACCATGGAGTTTATATGTTAGTGACTACCTAGAAGTAGCATTATGTTACTAGGTGTTTCTGATTGCTGATTGCTCACAGGCTTGCACTCTCCTACATCATTTTAAACAGTGAGGTGTTGCACAGGCCTCTCATCCCTGTGAATGTGGCCCAGGTGTGAAAGAGTATTAAGTGGATCTTGTGACCCAGGTGTGAAAGAGTATTAAGTGGATCTTGTGGCCCAGGTGTCAGTAGTGAAAGTATTGAACCGAGGCTAGGTGCTCTGCATCCTCTTAGAAACCTTGCCTGTTCTACGATTTGTGTGTTCTCCAAACCCCAGGATGAAAAGATACATAAATGAGGTAAGATTTAATGCTCTTTTTATCCATGCTTGTGGAGATCTTTGCAAGTCAGAACTAACCAGCTTTTATTTCAAATTTCTTGATGTCTGAAAGAGTGCTAAATAGCACTGCTTTCCTGCTCCTGGAGCAATTTTGTCTGTGCTGTTGAGATTCAGAAATGATGGAATGTGGCTTTGCTCTTTAAACAAAGTCACTTTTCAGAGTATGAGTACATTAGCAGGAATTCCTCTTCCCTCCTTTAATTCTCTGTGGTTCTCTCTGTACTTCAAGATCTATGGTGGCTGCTGTAATAAGAATAATCTTATACATTATATACTCCCTTTGTACTTTCCTAGACTAAAGCCTAATTCAGCTCTTCGTCCTTTGAAAAATGCCTTCGTGTCTGCTCTCCTCTTTCAGATCTTGGGATTTCAAAGCAGAAAGACCTATATTTTTAATAGCCTTTGGCTCTATTCTTTCCTGGTAATCTTAAAGGAAAAAAAAAAATTAAATTCTGAACTGACCCAGTAAGAAGGTCTGGTGAGCTGAGTGCATAAATATGTATAAGAACATAGAGGTTCCTTAATGGTGGTATGGAAACTATGTAGGCAATTTATTGATACAGTAATAAGTAAGTACTGCATGAATAATAGCCCTTAAGTTTGGTGTTATGGCTGATTAGTGCTATCTTCTGTGATGATTCATTGTTGTAAAGCCCAATCGTTGCAAGCTTACAGTGGTGTCTCAGGCAACTTGGCATAATTACTCTGTGTTTTCTTGAAGAAAACATAAAGCCTGCCTTTGTCTGGGAATTGCTGAGTAATTCCTGAACAGTTATATGTTTATGTGATATGCAATAGAAATGGTACCATAATATTTTCTCTTCTGTCTGATTGCCCTCTCTGAGTGATTCTTCCTGGTTTTTGATTGTTTTTTCTTTCTTGTATAAAATGAGTCTCCTCTTACTGGTATTTTCTTGGTACAATTCAATGTGCTGATGCTGCTGAGTTTGATGCCCCACATGGTTTAGCAGTTAAGACCTAGACCTGAAAGATTAAGTACCCTCCCTTAGGATTTGGTGACTACCAGTTAGCAGCACATTGGAATTGGATGCTATCAAGGCTCGTTCCATGTGCTTCTTGTTGTGCTGTGCTCACAGTAATTAAGCTTCTACTGTGTTTGAAAGAAGTCTCCTCTGTTGGATTTGGTGTTTATGTGGCTCTCCTTGCTTGGTGTCTGATGCAATTTGTTTTGTGTACATTTTCTAGGTGGGAAAAGGAGGCATTTGTTCTTGGTTTATGAGTAGGCACAGAGAAAAAATAATCCTATTGTTATAGAAAGTTGGGAAGTAGATGAGGCTTCCCAGGTCTCAGATGATATCTTCTCAAATGTATCTTTTTCCTTTTCAGTCTGAGGAGCTTGTTACTTCACAGAATGGGGTTCAAAGTGGGTTGTTTAGTTTAGTTTGATTTGTTCTGTTTGTTTGTCTTGCATAACTCCAAGTTATAAACCCATGCAAGAACAAAGCATTCTTACAAAGTAGCAGACAATTCTGTCATAGCACTTTCAAATAGCCTCTGTTTCATATCTAGGTGTAGTGTACTGTGGAGCTGGGCAGGATAGCTATCTGCTGGGTTCTGTAGCCCCATGTACGTCCTACCACTCTAAGGATCTTGGGCTTGAGTAGAGATCTACTAGGATCCATCTGATTCTGTGTTAGATGAATGAGTGGCAGCCAGGCTGAGCAGGTGGTGAGCTCTCTGTGTTGTGTGCAGGGGCAGCCCTCACTCTTATGTCCTAGCCCCTCCTACCTGAGCTAGAAGTTCATCTTTGCTGCCAGTGGGTGAAGGCTTCTCTGCTCTGTGTGCTCTGAGCTCCAAACACACAGGCTTGACAGTGGAGCTTTGAGCTCCAACCGTCTGGTTTGTAGTGGTCTCTGAGCCTGTGCT
>WAAF01016514.1:15565-54409 GCA_013400475.1 Tricholaema leucomelas
CCCCCCCCCCCCCCCCCCCCAAGAAGAATCAAAAGATGTTGGATTGCTTTTATAAATAGCTGCAGGCTGGTAGCCTCCCCAAGTCCTGCTTCACTAAGGTGAGGACCTGAGGCCTTAGGATAAAGAGAAAATTGGATGTAAATTTTCACTAAAATGTATCAGCAAAAGGGAAGAGAAAACAAAGCAAATCTGAGAAAGAAGGAATCTGCTGTGGCATTGCATTAGCAAGCTGGGGAAAAGTAAAATGTCTTCATTCCCACCATAGTGAAATTGCATCTAGAAGATGGTATTCTGTGATGGGCTTCTTTTATCATAAAGACATTGCCAAATTTGGTAAGGATTTCAGAAAAAATAAGCAACATAAGTGATGAGGTAGCTGAAGGGAGGAAGATCCAATTTGTTATGAAGAACTATAATGAGAAGGGAAAGGGATGGGAGGAAAGGCAGCATGGGCAAAAGCCTAAGAGAGCTTCCCTAGAGCAGCACATTGCTGCTACCTGAGCAGTGCAACTGATAAAGGAGAAATGTGCAAAACCTATGCAAGCCATAGAATTGGGTTGACAGGGACCTTAAAGATCATCTAGTTCCAACTCCTCTGGCAGAGGAAGGGACATCTCCTGCTAGACCAGCTTGATCAAGGCACCAGCCAACCCAGCTCTCAACACTTGGAGCCTCCACAACTTTCCTGGGCAACCTGTTCCAGCGTCTCAACACCAGCATGGGGAAGAATTTCTTTCTAATGTCTAATCTAAATCCAGCTTCTTCCACTTTGAAGCCATCAGCCCTCATCCTATCATTCCATGCCTTTGTGAAAAGTCCCTCTCCAGCTCTCCTGTAGCCCCTTGCAAATACCTGGAAGACTTCTCTAAGGTTGTCCCTGGAGCCTACTCTTCTCGAGGCTGAACAACCCCAACTCTCTCTGTCTGTTATCACAGGAATGTCTTTCATGAATGGCTCTGATGTGCAGAGCTTGAGCACAGAAAGAGAAAGCACAGCTGCCCTGGAAAACACTCTGAAGTCACTGCACAAGTCACTTCCCTACTTCAAGCTCCTGGACAACTCTTTTGAGTCCTTAGATGGAAACAGGCAGCAAAAAGAAGCCTTGGCTGCTGTGTACTGGAGTAGTGTAACATAACAAACATGTTAGCATCAGTAAGAGGCTTGCTCCTGCCCTGAGTGACAGCATCTGTTGTGTAACAGAGGCTCGATAAGGTAGCTGTGTGACAGGGTACTCGAATGAGTTCCACTCTTCCTCGTTTCCATGGGCCTGTCCTTGGATGTAGCTGAGGAGCAGAGTCAAAACAGAGGGAGGCAATGTCTGTACAGTGTAACTTCACCCCCCAGCTTTCTTTTACTGACATATTTTCCATTTCAGAGACAATTAAGCTGGTCTGACACTTGCTAATTGCCAGGTATCCCACAGAGCTCTTACAGATCTGGAAACTAATGAAGGAACCTAGTGTGTGTCTGTGTGCCTGTGTGAGCACAGCTATTCCTGTTCAGTTCCTCCAGGCAGTCTTCACAGCTTTGCTGTACAGCATAAAGTTGCCCTAATTTGGGAAAGAATTGCACCTTGTACCTGAAAAACAGGGAGGATGACATTGCCTTGCTTCTTCACGAGACTGGGAACCTGCTAAACTGTCTGCAAAAGACTTCAGAGCTCTCTAGACAAAAGTGCAAAGGTTTCAGAGAATGGGTTCGGTTGGAAAGCACCTTCAAGATCAACATCCCCAGCATGGGCAGGGACACCTCCCGCTAGACCAGGCTGCTTGAGGTCTCATCCAACCTGGCCTTGAACACCTCCAGGGAGGGAGCATCCACAACCTCCCTGAACAACCTCCTCTAGTGTCTCACCACCTTCACTGGAAAGAGTTTCCTCATAATCTCCAGCCTCAATCTTCCCTCTTCCAGCTCAAAGCCACTGGCCATTGTCCTGTCACTCACAGCCCTTGTCAAAAGTCCTTCTGCAGCTCTTCTGTAGCCCCTTCAGGTACTGGAAGGCTGCTCTAAGGTCTCCCTGGAGCCTTCTCTTCTCCATGCTGAAGAGCTCCAACTCTCTCAGCTTGTCCCCATAGGGGAGGTTTCTCCAGCCCTCTGATCAACTTTGTGGCCTCCTCTGGACACACTCCAACAGTTTTATGTCCTTCTTGTTTTGGGGTCACCAGAATTGGACACAGTGCTCCAGGTAGGATCTCACAATAGCAGAGCAGAGGAAAACCACCTCCCTTGACTTGCTGCTCACACTTCTTTGGATGCATCCCAGGACACAGCTGCCCTCTGGGCCAGGACAGGTTCTCTTTACAATAACTCTGCAGAGTTAGCATTATATTATGGATGAAGGCTAAAAAGTCCCTCATTTCTAGAAACTATTCCACTGCTATTAACTGGTATCTCCTAAATCAAACCCAACCATCCCAGTTATCCCAAAATCCAGCTACTTCTTTATTCTTAGGTTGCAAACATTAGGTATCCATCCAGTCAGACTGTGCAAGAGGCCTGGAGACACCTCAAGAAGAGCAATGGCCAAGGAGTCACGGCCAGGTGGTTTTTCTGAGACCTCCTTAGAGAGTCTTATGCAGCAACTGCTGATGTGCAAGGCTGCTACTCTGGCCCTGAGGAGATCAGCTGAGGATCTCTTTAGAAATTACAAAGTATTGAGTGCACACCTCAGAGAAAAAGCACCACAGATAAAATCAGGAGATCAGTTTCAGCTAAAACATTGAGATGCTGCTAGAAGGAAAGAAAATGCCTTCAAATTACTGAGCTTATCTCTTGGCCTTCTGTATTTCCTGTGACTTGAAGATGTTTGTGCTCAAAGCTTTTCCCTTTCTTGGGACAATAGGGGCTGCAAAAAGAGCCTTTTCAGTGTGTCAGGTCAATAGTCCAAAGACTGAGAGGGATTTAGGCTATAGATAGTAACTGCATCAAAGAGGCCATTACATCTTCAGCACCAGTAATCCCCATTTTTAAAACTCCATTATCTGACTGGTTCTTCATTTGCTTGTCACGTAATCCTTGCTGTTGTGGTAACTCAGAAACGAATCTTAGGAGCTTAACAGAGACAGTGACAGAAAGGCCTATCCCTGGATTCAGCCAGGATGGTTATGAGTGAGACAGAGGGAAATCTCAGACTAACAAGGAGTTCAAGGATGTTAACTGAACAACAGGAATAAAGCCTGTGAGGGTGCTGCTGCAATCTTGAAATACTTATCAGAGCTTCTTGAGGAGGAATCATTCAAGATCAAATCTATGACTTCCTAATTCTTTAGAGAAACTTTCACTTGAGGTCACAACCAGTGCCCAGATCTGTTCTCTGGCTCAGAAATTGCTGGATTTCTACAGAAATCAACACCTGTTCCTGGAACAATGGAAAATGAGATCCTCTGTTACCTAGAACACCAATTAGTTGTTAATATTTATATCCTCTTCTATGAAATGAGATGTCTTGGTGAAACAAAAAGATGTAGTATTTGTACCACTACTTGTAGTCTAGCTCAAACTGCTACAAGAATCACTGACTTGACCTACACAGAAGTGTTTGGTTTCTATCTCAGGCAGCTGCCTTCTCTTTGGTCAGTAAAGTGAAGGTAGAAGTGGAGCTCATTTTTCATCAAAAGGGAAAAGGAAGACCACCAGGCTGGTATAGAATAGAATAGAATCAACCAGCTTGGAAGAGACCTCCAAGATCATCCAGTCCAACCTAGCACCCAGTCCTATCCAGCCAACCAGACCATGGCACTAAGTGCCTCATCCAGGCTTTTCTTGAACACCTCCAGGGATGGTGACTCCACCACCTCCCTGGGCAGCCCATTCCAATGCCAATCACTCTCTCTGGGAAGAACTTCCTCCTAACATCCAGCCTAGACCTGCCCTGGCACAACTTGAAGCTGTGTCCCCTTGTTCTGTTGCTGGTTGTGTGGGAGAAGAGAATCTTTGTAGTAGCCAAGAGTCAAATAGAGGCTGAGAATCAGAGGGATCATTCCTGGGAAGACCCAATGAGGCTAAGAAAGACTATTTTCCTGAGTGCATCTATATCCTAAACCCAACTTCTACAGATCAGAGCCCTTGGCAGCCCAGTAAAAAGCAGGTTTCTGTAGGATTAGGGAGAGATTATCACAAAGCTCTCTCACTAAGAATGTGCTAAAATAGGGAGCATAAAGACCAGTTATGGCACAGTGTTGCTGGGTTGTCTTTAACTCTCCAGAATCTGATTAAAAGTGTGTTTTAAAACAGCTTCTGTAGATGAGGTGCTTCAGGCAGATCCAAGACACAGGACCCATGACTAAGCAGCACCCTGTAATGCCAAATGAGAAAACAATGATTGCTTCTCCCTTCATGAGCAGCTTCTGTAGAGCTGCTCCTGTATGGGACTGAAAGGATTCATCACTCAGTGACATACTGCTGAGAGAGTTGGAGTTGTTCAGCCTGGAGAAAAGAAGGCTCAAGGGGCACCTTAGAGAAGCCTTTCAGTGTTTGCAGGGAGTTACAGGAGAGCTGGAGAGGGACTTCTGAAAAAGGCATGGGCTGATGGCTTCAAAGTGGAAGAAGCTTGATATATGCCCAGGGAGGTGGTGGATGCTTCCTCCCTGGAGGTGTTTAAGGTCAGGCTGGATGAGGCCTTGGGCGAGCTGCTCTAGTGGGAGGTGTCCCTGCCTGTGGCAGGGGGTTGGAGCTGGATGATCCTTGAGGTCCCTTCCAACCTAAACCATTCTATGATTCTATGATTCTATAAGTTACACATAAGGAAGAAATTCTCCCCCATGAGGGTGGTGGGTCTGACACTAGAACAGGTTGCCCTGAGATGTTGTGGAGGCTCCAAGCCTGGAAGTATTGAAAGCCACGTTGGCTGGTGCCTTGAGCAAGCTGGTCTAGTAGGAGGTGTCCCTGCCCATGTCAGGGGAGCTGGAACTAGATGATTTTTAAGGTGCCAACCCAAACAGTTCTATGACTCTATGATACAAAGACACTAGAGTGGTTAAGAAGTGGGTCAGCTTTTTGGTTGCCTCAAAATGAAACAGGTAGGAATTAAGGGAGAAAAGAATCCTGCCTCAGGCTGCTGTACACAAAGGAGGGTGGAAAGAAGTTCCTTTAGAAAAGGTTTCCAGCTGTTGGCTAGTAAATCAGATGTGGTAGGGATGGATGCAGATTGCCTCCTGCTGCTTTAATGAGTGGCAGCTGGCATCCTTCACAGACTGAGGAGATATTACACTGGAATTGTCCTGGCTGGAGCTGAGGGTGGGGGAAGGCTCATCCTTCACTGACTTCACTGTCACCATAACAATGATGTGACGTCTCTTTCTGTTTGCAGTGTTTTGGACACCAAGCAGCCTCCACAAGAGTAATTTATTACTGTGTGCTCTTCATTTATTCTTTCCTGTGAATTTGCAGGAAACAGCAGTTAAGGAAATGGGGAAGACAAACCTGGATTTCAAATTTCCTTGTGATGGCCCTTTGGGAAACAGTATAATTGCTTTACCATAAATGACTTTCAAAGGTTGGGCTGTGACAGGCTGTAGTAGATTCGTTTCATTCTAATGAAGAGAGCAGCAACTTTGCATTCACAATGTCAGGCAGTGTGGTGTGAGGACACAGGAAAGCCAGCACCCCTCTTTTAAAGACAGATTACTGCTCAGCTTGTAGTGCTTGGGTACTTGGGGCACCAACAGACCTTAACTGTCCCACCAGTCCTACCCAAATAACTCTGCTCATTGCTGCAGGAGCTCCAGGCCTGGGCACCCAGTCCTGGTTGAAGCTACATTGCAGTTGAACCTCATTCCATGAGCGTTTCTGAGTTAATTAGCTTTCTAGACTAACTTTGGACATGTCTTGTTCTTTGCATGAGAATGGTATCTATCACCATCAGCAGCCCTGCCCTGCTTGCCCAGCTGAGGTGCTGTGGGACTGACTGTGCCCTGTTGTGAGGATGCCAGCCTGGCCTGTGCTGTGGTCTTCCCCACTGGCTTGCCTTTCCTTGTGGAGCAGCCCCACTCTTGCTGCTCCCTGAAACCTCAGCTACATTTCACATATAACCTTTGTGAGGGCAGTGTGTGTGTGGATGAAAGGGGCAAGGACACTTGTAGGTGGAAGTAAAGAAATAACTCTTCCATGATTCCATTCTCATTTGCAGTTCTCTCCTTCTGCATGCATTTATCATGTAACTCATTGTCAGAAGCAAAATGAAATGATTGTCACAGGACTAACTTAGGACAGAGGACATGATAGAGAGTGTCTTATGAATTTTGGATAGGGTTGGAAAGAAAACAGAGCAACTAGATAATGGCACTGGTAAGCAGAGCCTGAAGAACAAATCATAGAATCATAGAATCAACCAGGTTGGAAGAGACCTCCAAAATCATCCAGTCCAACCTAGCACCCAGCCCTATCCTGTCATCTAGACCATGGCACTAAGTGCCTCATTCAGGCTTTTCTTGAACACCCCCAGGGACAGTGACTCCACCACCTCCCTGGGCAGCCCATTCCAATGCCAATCACTCTCTCTGACAACAACTTCCTCCTAACATCCAGCCTATACTTCCCCCAGCACAACTTCAGACTGTGTCCCCTTGTTCTGTTGCTGGTTGCCTGGGAGAAGAGACCAACCCCCACCCGGCTACAACCTCTCTTCAGGTAGTTGCAGACAGCAATGAGCTCTGCCCTGAGCCTCCTCTTCTGCAGGCTGCACACCCCCAGCTCCCTCAGCCTCTCCTCATAGGGTTTGTGTTCCAGGCCTTTCACCAGCTTCATCACCCTTCTCTGGACATGTTCCAGCACCTCAACATCTCTCTTGAATGGAGGAGCCCAGAACTGGACACAGCACTCAAGATGTGGCCTTTGATTACATCAGTAGATAACCAGCAATAATGTCTTCTCTTCATTACTGGACAGTGAGCATCTGGAGAAGAGGAGGCTAAAGGGAGACCTCATTGCTCTCTACAACTCCCTGGAAAGAGGTTGGAGTGAGGTGGGGATTGGTCACAGCTCCCTATCAGCTGACAGAACAAGAGGAAATGGCCTGAAACTGTGCCAAGGGTGGGGTAGGTTAGAGATTAGGAAAAACTTCTTTGCCACAAGAGTGATCAGGCATTGGAACAGGCTGCCCAGGAAGGTGGTGGAGTCATCATCCCTGGAGGTATTCAAGAAACATGTAGTGATGGCACTTTGGGATATGGTTTAATGGCCACTGTGATCTTAAGCTGATGTTTGGACTCTATGATCTTAGAGGGCTTTTCCAACCAAAACAATACTACAATTCTCTGAAATGATTTCAGTTCTGATCCTAGTCAAACCCTGGCTTGTTTGTTGAGAACTGCATGAGTCACAGAAAGCAAACTTCCTCCCTTTTTTAGAGTGGCACATACAGAGAGAGGCCAAGTTTTTCTCCTTGAATCATTTAGCAGCTATGTCAAAGTCTGGAGTTCTGCAGGACTGTTAAAGATTTCTCATTTTGAAAACTAGACCCATTCAGTGGTAGTGCTGTAATGTGCAAAGCAGGAGAAGCTTCTGGGGAGCTGAACAATCTGAAGGCTGGCTGTGCCTCTGTCTCTCCTCTAATTTAAATTTCCCAGAGACTCAAATATAGTTGATAGAACCAATGACAATTCCTCTCTCCTCTTCCTTCTTTCCCAAACTAAAAAAGAATTAGATGGAGAGAGAAGAAAGGTAAGCACACCCAAATAAATAATCTCATTGTGATTTGGAAGGTAAAAGAAGAAAAGTTTAACAATAAATAAAAGGTATATGAGGTAGGGAAGTTACAAAGATAGATGGAGGGGAAAACAAGATACAAACCAGGTAAATACACAACCAGATTTGATGGCAATGGGTTTTGTCCACCTCGTGGTGAAACAAAGAGAACCAGGAACAGGATGGTGGTTGCTGTTGAGCAGGGATGAAGAGACAGAGAAAGAAACAGGTAGTCCCCCTGCTTTTATGGATCTTAGACAGGCAGGGGGAGTGAGCTAACCACCACACCTGGTAGTGTTCAGATCCACACCAGAGGAGGGGTCATGACCACCTGGGGTCAGGTTCAAGACCACTCCCCTAGGAGGGTTAACCCTGTACAGCCTCCATTTCTCATCTTAAGCTTTTCACAACATAGGCACGAGGTACATCTGATGGGATATACCCTTGTCTAAAGATACTAAAGCAGGAGTGTATCCACTGAAAAATGTTTCCATTCCTTAGGCTGATTTGCCTTCATGTGATATTGATTTTTATGGATTGATTATAAAATCTCAGTACAACAGAATGCAGAAAATAAATGTTGCTGCTGCTGCTGCAGAGCTAATAGCAAATAGTATTCAACTGCCAGTTAACAAACAGTTCCCTTTCAGTGGTACCCTGTGATAGGATAAGGGGCAGTGAGTACAAACTGCAAGACAGGATGTTTGACCTCAACATGAGGAAAAACGTTACTGTAAGGGTGACAGAGCACTGGAACAGGCTGCCCAAAGAAGTTGTGAAGTCTCCTTCTCTACAGACTTTCAATACCTGCCCAGATGTGTTCCTGTGTAGCTTGCACTAGATGATCTAACCTGTACTCTGCACTGGTTAGGCCATACCTTGAGTACTGTGTCCAGTTCTGGGCCCCCCAGTTTAAGAGGGACATTGAGATGCTTGAACGTGTCCAGAGAAGGGCGACGAGGCTGGGGAGAGGCCTCGAGCACAGCTCCCATGAGGGGAGGCTGAGGGAGCTGGGATTGTTTAGCCTGGAGAAGAGGAGGCTCAGGGCAGACCTCATTGCTGTCTACAGCTACCTGAGAGGTGGTTGTAGCCAGGAGGAGGTTNTCGGCAGCAGGATTTGTCTAGATGATCTCCAAAGGTCCCTTCCAAACCCTATGATTCTATGTCTCACTCAAGCATGTGGACTGCAGTGCTGCTCACTTTCCCAGAAGGCTTCATAGAATCAACCAGATTGTAAGAGACCTCCAAGCTCATCCAGTCCAACCTATCACCCAGCCCTGTCCGATCAACAGCTTCCTCCTAGGATAATTACTACATTTTTTTTCCTGCCCTCCATCAAAAGAAGGATTACATCTCAAACTTGCCAAGAGGTTCATCTGTCATTTCATGGATTCCAAAGTTAAGCTCTCTTTAGTTTCCAGTCTGAACATTGGACAGTTAGTAAGGAAAGTAATTTCAAGGGTAGCTAGCACTTCTGTGAAGATCCCTGGAAAGAAAAGTGCCTTAAAGCTAGAACAGAGCTAACAAAGGATTCTTTGTGCAACCCCAGGCACAGCTCCAGGCTGGGTGGTGAAGGGCTGAGAGTAGCCCTGAGGAGAAGGACCTGGGGGTCTGGATCGACAAAAAGCTCAACAGGAGGCTGCAGTGTGCACATGCAGCCCAGACAGCAACCCTGTGATGGGCTGCAGCAAGAGCAGTGTGGGCAGCAGGGCGAGGGAGGAGATTCTCCCCCTTTACTCTGCTCTCCTCAGACCCCACCTGCAGTACTGTGTGCAGTTCTGGAGCCCCCAGCACAAGCAGGACATGGAACTGCTGGAGCCAGTCCAGAGGAGAGCCACGAAGATGCTCAGAGGGCTGCAGCAGCTCTGCTATGAGGACAGGCTGAGAGAGTTGGGGCTGTGCAGCCTGGAGAAGAGAAGGCTTGGAGGAGACCTTAGAGTGGCTTTGCAGTATCTGAAGGGGGCCTACAGGAAGGCTGGGGAGGGACTATTGACAAGGTCTGGTAATGTCAGGACGAGGGGAAATGGGTTTAAGCTGGAGGAGAGGAGATTTGGACTGGATGTTAGGAGGAAGTTCTTTACAGTGAGGGTGGTGAGACACTGGCACAGGTTGCCCAGGGAGGCTGTGGATGCTTCCTCCCTGGAGGCGTTTAAGGCCAGGCTGGATGAGGCCTTGAGCAACCTGCTCTAGTGGGAGGTGTCCCTGCCTATGGCAGGGGGTTGGAGCTGGATGATCCTTGAGGTCCCTTCCAACCTAAACCATTCTGTGATTCTTTGTCACTCACATTTGTAAACCATCTGCTGTCCTTGCTCTTACATTTACCTGGCCAAAACAAAGGTCCAGATTTATACACTGAACTCCAGGGACTTCCACCTTCTAGAACTATTGGTTGGATTATGTAAACTAGATCAAACTTCATGCTGTTCAAACACTCTCTCAAGCACTGCTACTAAGACACGCAGCCTTAGCAGGTTTGTGTGGCACAGAGCTTACCTAGTATGGGGGTTTAGGCCCTTACAGGACTTAAATCCTTCACTGCAGCTAGCAATAAAAGGAACATTACCCTGCAGTTTAAAAAGGCATCATGTGCATCTGTGCTCTTCAAGAGTTCATCTTCCTTCCTTCCTGTTGTCAGTGACAGCAATATACAGCAGAGGGACCCAAAGCCTTCCACAGCTGTGCTGGAGCATTGTGTTAAACCCAGCAGGGACATGGGGAGGACAACCTCTCACAGCAGTGCAGGAACTGGGACACAGGCTGACAAGGAAAAAAGGCTTTTGAGCTCAGTCCCCCAACACGCCAATTAAACAGAATCAAGACAAGCAGATATTTCTAAAGGGTTTTTTTTCCCTTCCCCTTGCCATTGTTACAGGTTTTTGAAAGGTTGATGGATGGATCAGACCAGTGAATAAGTGGGACAGTGGTAATGCTTCGAAAATAGCATCTCCTAGCACCAAGAGATACTTTGCTCTGTACCTGAAGGGTAAAATGACAGCTTGCTTTTTCCTTTTCTGGTTGTTGCCACTACATATAGCTCTGAAAATAGATTTTTACAGTAAACAGGGGCAGGAGGTATAACTGATGATGATGTCTTAGACAAAGAGGCCAATAATCAAGCTAGGCTAAAAAGCCATTTTCTACACCATGCATTTTCACTTCTTTCTCTCCACCAAAGTGAAGCTTCTGGCCAGTGGTATCCTGGCTTGGATCAGGATCAGCGTGGCCAGCAGATCTAGGGATGTGACAGTGCCCTATACTTGGTACTGGTGAGGCCACTCCTTGAATACTGGGTTCAGTTTTGGAGCCCTAACTCTAAGAAGGACAACTGAAGTGCTTGGAGGGTGTTCAAAGAGGACCAGCCAAGCTGGTGAAGGACCTTGAACTTGAGTCTTATGAGGAACAGCTGAAGAAACTCGGGTTGTTTAGTCTTCAGAAGAGGAGGCTGAGGGGAAACATCATACTCTCTATAACTCCCTGAAAGGAGGTTGGAGTCAGGTGGGATTCAGTCTCTGCTCACATGCAACAAGTGATAGGATGAGATAAAATGGACTTAAGTTGTGCCAGGGGAAGTTTAGGTTGGATATTAGGGACAATATCTTCACAGAGAAGATTCTTAGGCATTGGAACAAGATGCCCTGTGATGGAGTCACCATCCCTAGAGGGATTTAAAAGACATATGGATGTGGTGCTTTGGGATGTGGTTTAGTGGCAGTGATGGGATGGTGAGCTCTAGACAAGAGGTTGGATGTGGCGATCCCAGAGGTCTCTTCCAACCTGCACAGTTCTGTGGTTCTATGTACTACGACCACAAGAGGCAGTAAATGCTTCTGAGGGAATCCACACACACAGAGTCAAGAGTGCTCCTGCAATCACACCAGTCCTGATAACTGCAGTAACACTTTGTGCTGATACATCTAGCCCTCTTGTGGCACCAGAAAAACAGCAAGTGGTATTCCCAGCTATCTTCACCTTCCGGAGGACACACTGCTCTGTACACCAGAAATGGCTGTGGAAAAGGAGAAGGCTTTACAAATTTCAGGCAAAGCTGTTCAATGCTTGCTACAAGAGGATTTTAGAGCTTCACAAAGAGGTAACAGTGACTCTTCATAGCTGCAACACTTTTCCACTGACTTCAGTGAACATAGAGCAACAGAAAGGTGATGCTGCGGAAAAGGAGCTTCACTTTAGTCAGTGCAGCACCCCAGCTGTTTTAATGCATGCTTAAATCTTAAGGCATGGAATGGGAGCTCTACACATCTGTGCTACATCCATTGCCTTGCACCAAAACACCTTCCAGCAGTGCTTAGAGCACCATGAATAATACCTGTCACTTGTTCTTACAGCCTCTTAGTGTGGTGAAAAGGATCTGCAGGCCATCTACATGCACACATCAAGAAGATGCACACCTTGCATTCGAAGCAAAAAGATCTGCCAAGGTCCTTGGCTTCCTTCTAGAGGGTAACAGTGATGAAGGCATCAGTCAGATGTATGATTTGTTTGACCAAAGAGGGATGCCTGCAGTGCAGAGCTAAGGCATTTATTCACCTCCCTCTAATCAATAGAGATACAGTTCCTCACCCTACACGTGTATGCAGGACGAGGGAGGTTATTCTGCCCCTGTACTCAACACTGCTCAGGCCACACCTTGAGTACTGTGTCCAGTTCTGGGCTCCTCCATTGCAGAGATGTTGAGGTGCTGGAAGGTGTCCAGAGAAGGGCAACAAAGGTGGTGAGGGGCCTGGAACACAAACCCTATGAGGAGAGGCTGAGGGAGCTGGGGGTGTGCAGCCTGCAGAAGAGGAGGCTCAGGGCAGAGCTCATTGCTGCCTGCAGCTCCCTGAAGGGAGGCTGGAGCCAGGTGGGGTTGGTCTCTTCTCCCAGGCAATCAGCAATAGAACAAGGGGACACAGCCTCAAGTAGTGCCGGGGGAAGTACAGGCTGGATGTTAGGAGGAAGTTCTTCACAGAAAGAGTGATTGGCATTGGAATGGGCTGCCCAGGAAGGTGGTGGAGTCACCATCTCTGGAGGTGTTCAACAAAAGCCTGGCTGGGGCACTTAGTGCCATGGTCTGGTTGACTGGATAGGGCTGGGTGCTAGGTTGGACTGGATGATCTTGGAGGTCTCTTCCAACCTGGTTGATTCTATGATTCTATGTCTGCATCTAGAAAGGGCTGGACATTTGGTAGTGTCTCCTTTTCTCCAGTGGCTACAAAGTGATCAGCATTGATGTGAACATCTAACACGCACAATTTTACACTAAAGGAAAGAAATCCTACCCTTGCTGACAGAAAAAAACTCCTCCAGTCTCCTTCTTCACTAAGCTGAAAAGTGTAGGCATGTACCTTCAAACAGCAGGGGCTACAAGTGCTGAGGAAAACATCTCTCTACCTGACAGCATCATGGCTGCCTCACTCAGCTTGAGTGACTGCCTCCCAGTCCTCCCTTCTGAGCTGATTTCATTCCAGATGGGACTGAAGTTTGTGTCTGCAGAAGGAAGAATTGAGCCAGTGACCTGTTAAGCTGTTTAAAATGTGAAATGTGAACCAGAGTCTCTGAAAACACAGAAGCATGAACCAAAATCCCATCCATTAGAGACTAATGGATTGTCAGCTATTCAAAACATAGAAACAAAGATTGAGGAAGACACAAGGAGACTGCAGAGCCACTGTTTTTCTTCAGCATAATGAGTCTGCACCATGTCACAGCACCACAGAATGGTGGAGGCTGGAAGGGATCTCTGAAGATCAACTAGTCCAATCCCCCTGCTGGAGCAGGATCATCCAGAGTAAATCACAGAGAAACACATCCAGGAAGGTTTGGAATCTATCCAGAGATGGAGACTCCACAGCCTCTCTGGGCAGCCTATTCCAGTGCTCTACCACTCTCAAAGTGAAGAATTTTCCCCTTATGTTTATGTGGAACCTCTTGTGCTCCAGTTTGTGTCCACTACCCCTTGTCCTGTCACTGGACACCACTGAGAAGAGTCTGGCTCCATTCTCTTGACATTAAACCTTTAGATATTTGTAAGCATTCATGAGATGCCCTTTCACTCTCCTCTCCAGGCTAACCACATTGTTTTGCAGCTCCACAATACTACAAACCACACGTTTATAGCTATTGCTCTGTAACTTATACTTTTCACACACCCCAAGCTGGTTTGATGCAACCTTGGGGTGGGTTTTCAGAACACAATGGGAGTCTGTTTGACATCTCTGTAATGATGTTCTGCTGGGAATGGATTAGCCCATTCGCTGGGAAATCCTCTTCAATAACCTTGTGTCAACACAGTCAGAATTAATCACATCCCCTGCTACACAAGAAAGAAGTTTCCATCTCCCACAGGAATATGCTGCAACCTTTCCCTGAGTTACTGATTGCTTAGACAAGCAGGGTCAAAGTGTGCACCACAATTACCCTGCATTTTTGAACAGCTGCAGTGTTTGCTGGGCTGAGGCATGGTACTGGCGTCTGAGTGGCTGAAACCATTTGTTGTATGGTCTAGAAACTCATTCCAGTGGGAATGAAGTAATACATAGTTGGTAGAAATTTCTTATTTGTCTTATGATCATAATAAGCTACTGGAGCTGGATTCCTGTGTAAAGAATGCATGAAGATGATCAGAGGGCTGAAGCATCTTTCCTACAAGGACAGGCTGCAAGAGTTAGGACTGTTCAGCCTGGAGAAGAGAAGACTCCAGGGAGACCTTAGAGCTGCATGTCAGTATCTGAAGGGGACCTACAGAAGTGCTGGGGAGGAACTGCTTAGAAGGGCCCATTGTGATAGGCCAATTGGCAATGGTTTGAAACTGGAGCAGGGGAGATTTAGGCTGGGCATTAAGAGGAAGTTCTGCACAATGAGAGTGGTGAAATACTGGAACAGGTTGCCCAGGGATGTGGTGGAGGCCTTATCACTGGAGACATTCAAAGTCAAACTTGGCGAGGCCCTGAGCAACCTGCTCTAGTTGGAGGTGTCCCTGCAGACTGCAGGGAGGTTGAACAAGATGACCTTTGAGGGTTCCCTCCAATGTAATTCTGTGCTTAATTAGGATCTAATAAGGTAGATTCATGTAACTCAGGAAGCAGCTTTAATCTATCAAGTCCCACTTGCAGCAGGAATGCAGCACAACTGTGACTTCATTTCAGCATGACCTCTCTTCAAAACCATGAAGCAGAGCAGTGTCAGCCCCAGCTAAGGGACAGATGGACAGCACAGACTGAGGAAAACACAGAATCTTTTCAGTGCAAAGAAAACTCAGAGAGAGCCCAGAACATGACCCCCACTTTGTACAGCTCTGTGTTCCAGGATGCTTATTCGTTCATGGCTTGGATGGGTGGAGGTTTGGCTGGCTGAAAAACTGGCTGATGGCCAGGCCAAAAGAGTGGTGGTAAATGGAGATAAACTCAGTTGGTGGTCAGTCACAAGTGCTGCTCCCCAGGGCTCAGTGCTGGGGCCAGTTCTCTTTAATATCTTTACCTGGATGAGGGGATCAAAGTACCCTGAGTAAGATTTCAGATGACACTAAGCAGGGAGAGAGTGCTGCTGTGCTTGAGGTGTCCATGCTGAGCCCATATCTGGGCCTAAACTCCAGAAGTTGCTCTATCACCTGATGATCTCTTTCCACAAGAGGATCATGAAGAGAAAACCCACAGGTCAAAATGAAAATGGATTTAATGAAATGATCAAATTAGTATCAATGTCAACACAAGAGATAGAAAAATACACTCAGCCCAGCAGAAGTGGAGCAGTCGCAATATCCAGGAAGAGAGTGACTTCATGAAGTTCAACAAGGGCAAGTGTGGAGTCCTGCATCTGGGAAGGAATAAACCTCTGTATCAGTACAAACTGGGGACTGACCTGTTGGAGAGCAGCTCTGTGGAAAAAGATTCAGGAGTCCTGGTGAACAGCCTGATGACTATGAGCCAACAATATGCCAGCTGGTCTCCTGGGACACAACAAGAAGAATGTGGCATGGAGGTTCTCCTGCTCTACTCAGCCTTGGTGAGGACTTATTTGGAGTACTGATTCCAGAGCTGGTTGGAGTACTGATTCCAGATCTGGGCTCCCCAATTCAAGAGCAAGGAGTTGCTTGACAGGGTCCAGAAAAGGGCTGCAAAGGTGATTAGGGGACTGTCTTACAAAGAAAGGCTGAGGGACTTGGGTTTTTTTAGCCAGGAGAAGATTGAGGGGACATCTTATTAATGATCATAAATACAGAAAGAGTGGGTGTCAGGAGGATGGGGCCAATCTTTTTTTCAGTGGTGCCCAGCAACATCCAACCTAAGTCTCCCCTGGTGCAACTTGAGGCCATTTCTTCTCATTCTAGCACTTGATACTAGGGAGAAGAGACAAATCCCCACCTCACTCTAACCTCCTTTTAGGTAGTTGGATAGTAGAATAAATTTCTTCATTGGAGGCATTCTCAAGCACTGGAATAGACTTCTTGGAGAGGTGGCTGAATCCCCATCCCTGAAGGTGTTTCAAAGATGCAGAGATGTGGGACATGGTTTAGCACCAGCCTTGATAGAGTTTAAAGAATGGTTTGACTGGATGAGACATTTAGTCTGGTTGACTGGATAGGGCTGGGTGCTAGGTTGGACTGGATGATCTTGGAGGTCTCTTCCAACCTGGTCAATTCTATGATTCTATGACTTGATGACCTTAAAAGTATTTTTCAACCAAAATGATTCTATCAGGCTATTCTTTGTTAGTCTTTTCACAGCCAGATGAAGAACATCTGGCATCAGAAATCTAAACAGGAAAGGCAAAGATATCACTGTGTTCTGCCTAGCAGCCAATGTAAACAAGCAGATTTTGTTCTTCTTCTCTCTTCTTCCCTCTTGCCCTCGCATCAGTAACACCACAGAAATGCCAACCCTGCAATTTCCCTCCATACCATGAAAACAGCTCTGTGCTCCAGCAGAAACTAGCTGTCTCATGCTACCTATTTTCTAGACAGGACTGTACATCTTGGACAGAAACAGTTCAACAGGAAGTCTGAGCCCAAACAAACTAGCATTCTATTGACTTCCTCACCTTGGGACTGCAGCAGATACAAATTACAGAAGAAAACTCCTCCAGACAAGTCAAATTGCCAGGTAATACACTGGTCTGCAAGCCTGCTGAATACAAAACTAAGTGGCAATCATTTTAAACTCACTGAATGAAAGATTTTGTTTGAGGCAGGATATGGATTCTGACTGTGTTTCAGCACAAGGAAAGGCTGCTGCAAATTGACTGAGTGGAATCAAAGTGCTCCCTTGCTTACAATTTAACAAAAACTAGCACCTAAATGGCACCATTTGTACAAGTGATGCACAAACCCAGCAGATGTAGGTGTTACTGCTTCCCTGGGAATGCACAGGCTTTCCATTTGGCAAAGCTTCAGCACATGGCTTCCTGCAGAACTAGAATTTGGGGCAGAAATTAGATTTCCCTATCCTTAAAACATGATGAGAACAAACAGAGAATCAGATTGCCAAGCAAATCTGTCTTGGTAGAGTTGTCAAAGTTGATAGGGGACAAAGGGACCAGAAAGAATGGCTCTGAATCCAGCATTTAACAGGGTTGACACAGTAAAACAGAAATGTGCAGCTGCACACATAGAACCACACAGAAAAATATTCAAACTCACTTCCTGAGGATCCAGATATATGCCAAATCTTTGCTGACTGCCTCTGGGAATGACACAACGACTGGCAAGGTGATAAACAATGATTTCTCTGTCAGCACACCACAGAGAGCACTTTGGTAAATTGAGCTGATGTACCAAAGTGTGATTTAATACAGCAATATAGAGCATAGAGGTAGGAACAAAATACAGAAATGCCTGTAGACTTGGGGGGCTGTAGCCTGTGACAAGGCAGTAGCCCTGAAAGGTACTACCTGCAGCAGCAGTCAGGGCTTTTGTGACAAAGGACTGCAAGCAGCTGCCTAGTGAGGAAGAAGCATGAAGATCCAGGAAAATAAAAAAACCAACCTCCTCGTGTTGTACAACTCCTTGAAAGGAGGTTGGAGGCAGGTGGGTGTGAGTCTCTTCTCCCTCGTAACAAGCGTTAGGACAAGAGGAAATGGTCTCAAGTTGCATCAGGGGAGATTTAGGTTGGAGATTAGTAGAAACTCCTTCACTGAAAGGGTTCTCAAACACTGAAACAGGTTCCCCAGGGAGGTAGTTGAATTCCCATCACTGGAGGAGTTTCAAAGAGGCAGACCTGTGCTGCTGAGTGCCATGGTTTAGCACCAGGCTTGGTAGAGTTAGAGAATGGATGGACTTGATGACCTTAAAGGGCTTTTCCAACCAAAAACTTTCTATTCTGTAATTCCAGACTGTGTCATAAAAGAAGATTAGGAGGTGATAGGGTTATTTATAAGAAGCCATTACACTAACAACTAAAGAACTCTGTAAGCAAGTACAGAAAGACATATGGATAATAAATGTCTCACAGTAAATGGGAGATGAATAGAGAGAGCATTTTAAAAGCAGGATGACCAACTCTCAGAAGCAATTACAAAAGGAGATGGTGAATTTTCAGACATTTAATAGCTCTGTATCAGGACTGATGGTCCTCTGAAAGGTTTGTCTCTGCCAGGTATGACTTACCATTCAGTGAGGAACAGAGGAGGAAATGTTCTTTCTGCTTTTCCTTTTGGTGAATCTAGAACAGTTGTAGAATGTGTATTAGCTTTAGGAAGGAAAGGCTTTAGGCCCAATCTCCTTTGAACTGGCAGACAGATATAGACAGACAGAAGCCCTGTCACTAGGTATAACACCTGCCAAAGCAAGACATCATCTGTGTGACCTGAGCAGTCAAACACACACAGGTAGCGAACACACATACATGTTCTGCAGTTTAAGATATATCAATTCACAATCAAGGTCACAGAAAGCAGGTGAACATGCTGAAGGAAACAAATCATTTCATAATGAAATCATAGAATGGTTTAGGTTGGAAAGGACCTCAAGGATAATTCAGTTCCAATCCCCTACCATAGACAGGGACACCTCCCACTTGAACAGGCTGACTTGGGCCCAGCCTCTTTCTGATGAATGGTTCACAAGTTTCTAAGAGTTATGTGAGTGCTGTGTCCAGTTCTGGGCTCCTCAATTCAAGAGAGATGTTGAGGTGCTGGAAGGTGTCCAGAGAAGGGCAACAAAGCTGGTGAGGGGCCTGGAACACAAACCCTATGAGGAGATGCTGAGGGAGCTGGGGGTGTGCAGCCTGGAGAAGAGGAGGCTCAGGGCAGAGCTCATTGCTGCCTACAACTACCTGAAGGGAGGCTGGAGCCAGGTGGGGTTGGGCTCTTCTTCCAGGCAACCAGCAACAGAACAAGGGGACACAGTCTCAAGTTGTGCCAGGGCAGGTCTGGGCTGGATGTGAGGAGGAAGTTGTTGTCAGAGAGAGTGATTGGCATTGGAATGGGCTGCCCAGGGAGGAGGTGGTGGAGTTGTCATGCCTGGAGATCTTAAAAAAAAGACTGGATTAGGCACTTAGTGCCATGGTCTGGTCGACTGGAAAGGGTTGGATGATAGGTTGGACTGGATGAGCTTGGAGGTCTCTTCCAAGCTGGTTGATTTTATGATTCTATGATTTAATACCATGGAACCCATAAAATTATTGGTCAGGGGTAGCAAGAGTTCTGAATATCAGAATTAATGAATAATATTTGGAAAAATATCATCTTGCATTAATTAGCCCTCCATAACAGGAGGCTATGACTCTTAAGCATCTCCTGAAGTGTACCATAGTGTTGCTCAGTGCAGTGCCCAGCTGTGTTAGACAGATTCCAATATTGTTTTCTTAGCTGTCTGCTAAGCAACATGTTCTTTTTCCTCCTTCTTCCTTGAGGACTGAATTCTGTACTACAAGTGTAACAGGATGGAGCTGGAACACCTTAGCAAGAAGATTCCAGCTCATTGTTCCATACTCATCTGATAGTCTGCCATTGTAAAATTATATTTTTTTGTGGTGCAGCAGCCAGGCTGGAGGGCAGAGATCGATCCAGAGGGACCTGGGCAGGCTGCAGAGGTGAGCACAAGCCAAGCTCAGGAGGTTCAACAAGACCAAATGCAAGGTCCTGCAGCTGGGGCGAGGCAATGGCAAGCACCAATCCAGGCTGGGCAGTGAGTGGCTGCAGAGCAGCCCTGAGCAGAGGGACTTGGGGGTGCTGCTGGAGGAGAAGCTCCACAGGAGCCAGCAGTGTGCACTTGCAGCCCAGAAAGCCAAGCAAAGCCTGGGCTGCAGCAGCAGAAGTGTGGCCAGCAGGGCCAGGGAGGTGATTCTCCTCCTCTGCTCTGCTGAGACCCCACCTGGAGTACTGTGTCCAGTTCTGGAGCCCCCATTACAGGAAAGACATGGAGATGCTGGAGCGTGTCTAGAGAAGGCCCACTGGGATGATCAGAGGGCTGGAGCACCTCTCCTATGAGCACAGACTGAAAGAATTAAGGCTGTTAAGTCCAGAGAAGAGGAGGCTCCAAGGAGACCTTCTTGTGGCCTTCCAGTATCTGAAGGTGGCCTACAAAAAAGCTGGGGAGGGACTTTTTAGGCTGCGAGGGAGTGGCAGGCCTGGAGGGAATGGAGCAAAGCTGGGGGGGGGGGGATTCAGCCTGGGGGGGGGGGGGAAGNCAGCCTGGAGGTGAGGAGGAAGTTGTCGAGCAGGAGAGTGGTGAGAGGCTGGAATGGGTTGCCCAGGGAGGTGGTTGAGGCCCCATGGCTGGAGGTGTTTCAGGCCAGGCTGGCTGAGGCTGTGGCCAGCCTGCTCTAGGGTAGGGTGTCTCTGGGCATGGCAGGGGGGTTGGAACTGGCTGATCCTTATGGTCCCTTCCAACCCTGACTGATTCTATGATTTTATAGCATCCAGAAAATATTTTAATACAATTGAAAAAATAAATTGTGTCCTTTCACTGTGCAAAAGCAAGAAGAAAAATGAATACTGAAAAGCCACATAGCAAAGCAGACATAGCCCTCGCCTGTCTCTGAGCCAAATCTCTAATTGCTTTTTCTCTTATCAAGATTCAAGCAATGCACTTCAATGGGGAAAGCCTGCAAGAACGATTCTGAAGTTAGCATGACTGTAATGGAATTTGTAAACTCTCATATAAGAAAAGTCATCAGCTGGAACCTGGGCTCCTTGACTTGTTCTCTTTAATCAGCAATGACTTGCCAGTATCTTCTGGATCTTCACACTGTTTCAGAGAAGTTGGAAGCACACAGATAGAGGAGTGATTTTTGGTCTATCTGACTTGAACTAGTTTTTGGACATTTCTTTCTTGAATGTTCTTCTGTAGCCTTGCAATAACATATCCATACATTTCAGGAAGTATCAGGGAGAAGGACTGTTTAGAAAGGCATGTAGAGATAGGATGAGGGGCAGTGGTTTGAAACTGGAGAAAGGCAAAATTAGGTTGGACATTAGGAGGAAGTTCTGCACAATGGAAGTGGTGAAATACTGAAATAGGTTGCTCAGGGATGTGGTTAAGGCCCCATCCCTGGAGACATTCAATATCAGATTTGATGTGACCCTGGGCAGTCTGATCTAGTTGAAGGTGTCCCTCGTAACTGCAGGTTGATTTGAAGGGTTCCTTCCAACATGATGCAATCTGTGAATCCCTTTGGCACACAACCCAGAGGAAGTTTTAGAAGCTCTAACATATCTGTCACTCTACAACTCCCTTACAGAGAGCTCTGCCCTTCAGCCTGTCCTCAATCCTATTACCTACTCCTATATTTCTATGTATCCTACATAATTTCCTATGTGATACATTTGTATTGCATATTACAAGCACAGACACCTTGGATCAGGTCAAAGCTGCCTGCTGCAAGCACTTAGTTTCTTCTTTGGCCCACAGGTGTAGGCTAGTTGCCTAAAACAGTGCTAGTGCACAGTGAAGTGGTGCCTATAGCATGACAAGTTGTAAAAGCAGTTGAGACTGCAAAAGAATCTCTTCTGATCTACAGAAAACCATCCTGTGTTGTGTACTTTGTTCCCTCCCCACTGTTACAGAATCATAGCATGGTTTGGGTTAAAAGGGACCTTAAAGATCATCTAGTTCCAACCCTAGGGTCCCATGGGCAGAGACAAATTCCACTAGACCAAGCTGCTCAAGGCCTTGTCCAGCTCTGCCTTGTGCTCTTCCACTGAGGAGGCAGTGTCCACACTGAACACTGCAGTGTCTCCCCATACCTGCCCCCCCTGGTTCTGAAGGTTATTCTCATTAAGTTAGAACCATTTTAAGGGCAGACAAAACTCTCCATTTAAAGCCTATGAGAATGTGATTCTAATGGTTGTCTCCTCTCATTCTTCACAAAGCTGAGGATTCACCTGGTTTTGTCTGCTTGCATGATGGTTACAGGAAATGATTTGAAAATCCTTCTTCATGGAAGTAATAAGTCTGTGAAAAAGTTCTGTGAGAAGAGATAAGTTCAGAGCTAAGTATCTGCAAACCAAGTGGCACTTCATGGTATATATTAAATACCAATAAGTGGTGCCAGGACTTAAGTGATTTTGCAGATAGAGAAAAGGTCATTTAGCAATTAAGTAACTGACAGAAGTTGTTTCTGGACATGAGCTCTTGCATCTTGAAGGCTTATTATTAAAGCAGGTAAAAGAGAGAGGATGAATGCATGCTGGTGGAATGAATAATGTGTGTGCATGCATGCCAGATTCAAAGAAACTCCAGTTCCCCAGCTGCTGTAAGTGGTATGCTGAGTGTTCCTTTTGCTTTGGGTTGTCTGGATACTTTTTAAGGATGAATAAAGGGAGTTTCCTTCATAAAAAGATGGATAAAACAGCTTTTTTGTTTTCAGAACTGGAACACTAATAAAGATTGCTGCCTGGGTTTTGTGTCTGAAAATGCGTGGCTAATACAGCAGAGATTCCGCTATGGTTTCTATTAGTCAAAGAAGCAACTACAAAAGCACAACTTTGACCTAAGAAAAGGATCCTGGAGTAGAAGAACAGACAGACAGATGCAAAGTAAAGATCTGTATAGCTGGATTCCAGTCTCCAACAGCAGTTCACAGGATCTTCTGACTCATGTTTCCTCTGAGAAAGAGGGAGACCACACATGTACCCTCAGTGTGCCATGCTGCAGACTTTCAGCTGGTTTTGCCCTCACATTTTCATTTATATTCATCCCTTTGCTATCAAAACATTTCCCTGTTAAACTGTTGTCAAGGGTCACAGCAGGGCTGGCCACCAGACAAGGGCCAGTGGCTCTCCACGAGCCTCTCTACATTCCCAAAGGCAAGAGAAAAGGGGTGAAAGAAGAGAGACTGAAGGGCTGGGAAAGAAACTAACCCAGCTGGGATGGAAAGAACAATTCCACGGAATAGTGGAATAGAGACACAAACCAGTATGAAATCCAAGCCCTGATGGCAGCAAGGGCACCATTGCCACCACTGCTGCTGGGGAAGTCCCCATCTGGACTCAGCAACAGATGGGAACTGGATTCAGGAAGACAGGGATGGAGATGAAGTGTGGAAGGCATGAAGTCCTCCTGGGACACCAGCCCAGGAAGGGCTTGACCCTGCTGAACTCTCAGCTCTCTCCTGAAGATGCCATCCATGGGATGCAATTCCCTGTTGAGCAGTTGAGAGTCACCTGTCCTGTCTGCTCCTCCCTGTAGGTGCCACCTCTGACCTACTGTACTGCAACAGTGGGAATAAGATGTAGCAGTGCCCTTGGTCTGCCCAGGAGAAACTCCTTAGAGAGGCCAGAGCCTTTCTGCAGCCTTGCAGTGACACTCCCCATCACCTTCTCCCTGCCAGGAGTAGCTGCTGAGTGTGCAAATCTACCCTGAACTTCAGTATCTCTCTGAGGAGAAACTGAGCTGAAAATTTACAGCACTGAGCAGAATTACTTCTGTTGTGGCTGAGACCAGGACAACTCTCAGAGCTTCTAGCAAGCTATGTCTCAAGGACTCTCTGGTTAGAAGGGCTACCTCTTTGTTTCACAGCTCATCACAAATTTTTTCAATCTTCCATTTGTCTAATGAATTTCAGAGCCATGTAAATGTCCCACACCCACAATACCCTGAGGCAAAGAGGCCCATAGATGAATTGTGTGGTGTTGTACAGTCAGGGATGGATGGATTCTGTATCTTTGTATTTTTGTTTAAAACCAATACAACCTTTAAAAACAATTGATTTGTCTTTGTTTAACAAGAAACTCACAGATTAATGCAGCCTACTCTCCTCTGCTTTTCAGTACTCTAAGAACCAACATTCTTACAAGACTTAGACCTGCTGGACAAGGGAAGCTGCAGATTGTGTCACTTTGCCATGCTGTTTTGAATGGAAATGAAAAACCCAAGCAGATTTAAAGGTTCATTTCTTCTCAGTATAGAGAGTGCTTAGCTTTACTGCAAGCACAGGAGTCTGCACTTAGGCCAAAAAGCAAAGTTAAATATTCTCTGCTGTGCACTGCCAAACAATACCTTTGAAATTGACAAACACTCTCAAATTGCTTCTATGTTACTGTAAGTACAGAGGCACTCTGCTGCACCAGCTTTTACTCCACTAGTGAGGTACCTACAAGTGGAAAAAGCCAGTGCTCATCATGATAAAAGCAGGGTCATCTTGTCCAGTACCTTTTCATGGCACTAAACTACCCTTAATCCATGCAGCCAGTCTGGCCCTTCATGGTCAGAAGCACAAATCCTATGAACCTTCAGGTTGTTATTCCCAAGGAAGACAGGCAAAGCTCACCAGCATCCAGTCAGGTTCATTAATTTAATGCAGTAGCCTTTCTGATACCTTCCTTCTAACAGGTCTGCTTGGCCACCCAGGAAGCATGAAGAAATCTGCAGTTAAGGATGTAAGGAAATCACACAAAATAGTAATTTTGGGGGAAAGAAATCATATAATCATAGAATCAACCAGGTTGGAAGAGACCTCCAAGATCATCCAGTCCAACCTAGCACCCAGCCCTGTCCAATCAACTAGACCACGGTGCTAAGTGCCTCATCCAGGCTTTTCTTGAACACCTCCAGCCACGGCGACTCCACCACCTCCCTGGGCAGCCCATTCCAATGGCAAATCACTCTCTGTGAAGAATGGTGGAGTGCTGGAAGCTTTAAGTCATCTGTAGATTCTCTAGAGGAGTGGCTCTGACACAGTCACACTACTACACAGAATATGGAACAGACTTCAGCACTAAAAATGTTTGCATGATGTAGAACCATTCCTTTCCACTCCTTTATCTTTCAAGTTACAATATTCTCTGTCAGCCTCTTCAAAGCACAGACAAAACACAATCACTTGACATTAGCAGTGTTGTAATTAAGACATTTTTACATCTGCCTTTAGAACAAATACCACAAACATGGGTTTTTTTTTTTTTGAAAGGGGATGGTTTTGCTTTGCAGCTTGAGAAAAAACAGCTTGAGAATGACCCTGCTACCATGACCCTCAGCCTAACTTCTGTTCACATAGCAGAAATGTCTCTTAAAAATGACATTTTTCTTGATTTATGTGAGAGTTTATATCAAATGACATTTCAATTTTCCACTGACATCAGGCTGTTGTTAAATGTTAGCAAATATCCTATCTCTGGAATGCCAAGATAGGAAAACAAACTATCTTCTATCACAAATGGCATTCCATCTATCACACTTTGATTTTTTTTTTTGGCTGACAATAACAACTAAGATTGTGTTTATTTGCCTGCCTGTCTATTCTGGTCTTGTGTAACAACAACAAGAAAGACTGGGAGAAGCTCTCATTCTTACCTTCTGTCAAACAATATCAAGATGAAATCAGCTGAAGCTGGCAAAACTGTCGTGAACTCGCTGGCTGATCAGAATCATAGGCAGGTTCTGCAGAGAATGACAATAGGTATCTCTTAGTTTTCATGCAGCAGCCAGATCAGAGTGAACTAAGCAGCTGCCTGCTAGATTAAAATTAGCAACAAGGTAACTAGAGAGTACAGAGAAAATATTCCATATCTATGAAAAGGGGATCTTATGCTTGGCAGTATAAAACCATAGAAAACAAAACAAATTCTTATCTAGGAGGCACTAAAGCAGGCTCAGAGATGAAAGCTCATTAGAGAAGTGACCATGCCCCCATTCTCAGCCCTGTGAGGCCACACCTTGAATACTGAGTTCAGTTTTGAGCCCCTCACTCCAAGAAAGACATTAAGGTGCTGGAACGTGTCCAGAGAAGGGCAACAAAGCTGGTGAAAGGTCTCGAGAACAGGGCTGGTGAGGAGCAGCTGAGGGAACTGGGCTTACTCAGCCTGGAGAAAAGGAGGTTGAGGGGAGATCTCATTGGTCTCTACAACTGCCTGAAAAGAAGTTGCAGTGAGATGGGTCCTGGTCTCTTCTCCCTAGTATCAGGTGATAGAATGAGAAGAAATGGCCTGAAATTGTACCAGGGGAGGTTCAATTTGGAGATTAGAAAAAAAATTCTTTCTTCCAAGAGTGGTTTGGCAGAGTGGATTGGCAGAGGCTGCCCAGGGAGGTGGTGGAGTCCCCATCCCTGGAGGAGTTCAAGAAAGATGTGGCCATGGCACCTGGAGACATGGTTTAATGGTCAAGGTCTTAGGTTGCCAGTTGGACTTGATGATCTTAGAGGTCTTTTCCAACTGAAACAATTCTATGATTCCATGAAAATAAGTTACTACAAAACTCTATCTTGAAGAAATATCCAAATCTTAATCACACTTGTCTGCTTGGCAAATGTCCACAAAGAAATCAGGGATAAAGGAGGAGAGTTATGTTTGGCCACCTTCATCATAAAGGAGCATCAGAGATTGATATTTGCAGATATCACAACTTAACTGACAAATTTCTTATGATAAACAAGAAGGCAGAACTCAAGAACAAGGAGATATCATGAGCCTCAGGTTGATTCACAGAAGATAATTTCCCAGAATGCTCCCTGAATTGCTAAATGTCTCTGAATCACTCAAACACTGAGGCACTGGAATGCTCTTTCCACCCATTGTTCTCATTGCAGGCTAAAGGGAATCTGACCCAAAGTGCTCAATCTCACATATTTTACCTAACAAGCACACAATGTGTACATGACAGTGCAGCACAATTTCTACACTGCACCACATGAAATCCAGTACCAGAGCAAAGGCCTTCAAGAGATGGACAAAGAAACTGTCTTTCATTTTTGTTTTAGGCTAACAAAGCAAACAAAGATTTCCTGTGTAACGCTACCTGCTCCTGATCAATATGCTTCTTCTAGGCATACTGCTTCTGGCAGCTTTGGTAAGAAGTGAATGCCTGCAGGATGAAGTATTACATGATCTGGGGAAACTCCAAGTGTTTAATAACCCACTCCCTGGCTCAGAGATTTCTGGCATAGAATTTAAGTACCTCTTGTAGAAGTTACTGATGGACTGCTGCAGGAAATGAAGACCTCCATCTTCTGTGTGGTAGATATGAGTAACTACATTAACCTTAAGCTGAAGGAGAACATTTTGTTATGTAAGCATATCCCTGCTCCTATAATGCTATTCTGATTAATACAAAACACAGGGGAGATTGAGTAAATTCAATTTATTAGTGCTCTGCTGCTTGCTTCCTAAGCAGTGTGGGATTCAGGGGACTTGAGACTCTTTTCAGTGTGGCACATAATCCAGGCTATAGCAACACAGAATTGTTTAGGGTGGAAGAGATGTTTAAGATCATCGAGCCCAGCCATTAACCTTGCACAGACAATCCACCACTAAACCATATCCCTCAGCACCACATCTCTGTAGCTTTTAAATTCCTTCAAGGATGATGATTCTGTCACTTCCCAGGGCCTGATAATCCTTTAAGGGAAGAAATTCTTCCTCACATCCAACCTAAACCTCCCCTGGCAAATTTTAGGCCATTTCCTCTTGTCCTGACACTTGTTAACTGGGAGAAGAGACCACCCCCCAACTTGCTACAGCCTCCTTTCAGGGAGCTGTAGAGAGTCAGAAGGTTCTCCCCCAAACCTCCTTTTCTCTAGACTCAATAATCCCAGTTCCCTCAGCTGCTCTTCACCAGCCCTGTTGTCCAGTCTCTTCACCAGCTTTGCTACCTCTCTCTGCATCTGTACCAGCACCCCAAGCTTCTTCTTGGAGTGAAGGGTCCAAAATTGAACCCAGTATTCAAGATGTGGCCCCACCAGTGTCAAATACAGGTATGGCAGAGGGACAGTTGATCATGGCAGGGTGGGTTGAGTGCACCACATAGAATTTGACTGGAAGGCACAGCAACTGTTCAGTTCCATTTCAAAATATCATGTCACTATCAGCACAAAAAGATTTTATTCCCTGCTTTAAATGACTGTATTTGGAACAGGATGCTTTGAATCTTCAACCTATCATTACACTCTGGTGTAAGCTTTTCCAATGGAAACACTCTATTCTATTCCATTTCACTCTATTTCCATTCCAACCTCTTCTCTCCTGGCTTGGACAGAGGGGCAGTAGAATCTTCTACTGACTTGCTCCCCCAAGTCCTAGGTTGAACACCTAGGACATCAGGTGTCTAGACACCAGTTGAACACCTAGACATCAGTAGTCTAGAAAGGGAATTCAGAAAGAAGGTGGATGGTGGGAAGATGACATCCTGTGAGAAAACACCAAAGCTCAAAACATATTTTCTTCCTTCTCTATAACTCTCATAAACATCAGCTTTGGGGTTGACACTCAGAGAGAGAATCAAAGAGGCATTTTTCACTACAGGCTCACTGCAAGAACTGCTAAAACCAGTTCAAAGTAGCCTGAGGAGGGGGAAAGTATCTATTTTCTTCTTTAGACAATCTCTTAACGGTTTGGTGTATGCTTGGGCTGAAATAAACTTTGACAGAGCTGTGTACAAGTCAGAAATCCCTTCTGCTATTGCTGTGTTTATAACAGCGCACAGGAAACATGCAGAGTTAATCAGTGCAGGAATTACAAAGCAGAGATAATTACAGCTCTTGTCCATATCCAAGACTGTCAGGAATTCACTTTACAATAATGGCTCCAAATTCAGGCTCTTCTCTTCCTGCTAGGGTCACTATTTAACCAACGGTTAAATGAAAACCACAATTGATTGGGAGGGGAAATCACGGCAGTGGCCAGAACTGTATCTCATCAAACGAGGGGCATACCACCAATGGCTCATCTCCACTCTGCAATTCTCCCCTCCACCCATCTGTAAATCTGAATTAATTAATAAATGCCCTGATGTTTTCAAGGTCATGGAAAATGAAAGGCACTCAGCAAAACAGCTCCACTGACAGTGATGGGTGTTTGGAGGAAGGGGGGGATGTTTATGTCAGTGGCTAATATGTGAGGCTCCTTAATCTGTCCAAGGAGTACTGAAGTTAGAGAACTTAAAAAGAAATAAATAGAATGCAAATAATTTATGTTTTTAATAAACTATAAAATGTCTGAGGCTTTATAGAACAGTCTCAAAACACACAACAGAGGAGGGCCATGAAGATGATCAGAGGGCTGGAGCAGCTCTGCTATGAGGACAGGTTACAAGAGTTGGGGCTTTTCAGCCTGCAGAAGAGAAGGCTTCGAGGAGACCTTATGGCCTTCCAGTACCTGAAGGGGACCTCCAAGAAGGCTGAGGAGGGACTACTGACAAGGTCTTGTAATGACAAGACAAGGGGTAATGGATTTAAGCTGGCAGAGGGGAAATCCAAACTAGATGTTAGGAAGAAGGTCTTTCCAGTGAGGGTGGTGAGGCACAGGCACTGGCACTGGTTGCCCAGGGAGGTTGTGGCTGCTCCCACCCTGGAGGTGTAGAAGGCCAGGTTGGATGAAGCCTTGAGTGACCTCTTCTAGTGGGAGGTGTCCCTGCCTATGTCAGGGAGTTGGAGCTGGATGATCTTTGAGGTCACTTCCAACCTAAAGCATTCTACAATTCTATTTAGTGCAAGGTCCTGCATCTGGGTTGGGACAACTCCAGGCACAAATCCACCCTGGACAGAGTGAAAGCAGCCCTAAAGAAAAGGACTTAGGGGTGCTGGTTGCTGAGCAGCTCTCTGTGAGCCAGCAGTGCCCTTCTGCAGCCCAAGTGTGGGCAGCAGGGCAAAAGAAGGGATTCTGCCCTTTGGCTCTGCTCTGCTGAGACCTCCACCTTGAATACTATGTTCAGTTCTGGTGTCCCTAGCGTAAGAGTGACATGGAATTGTTGGAGTGAGTCCAGACAAGGTTACAAGAACGATCCAAGGGCTAGAACACCTCTTCCATGAGGATATGCTGAAGGAGCTGGGGTTGTTCAGCTTGGAGAAGAGTCCAGGGGGACTTCACAGCTGCCTTCCAACAACTGAAAGGAACCCGCAGGGAGGCTGCTGAGGGACTTTTCCTAAGATTGCCTAGCAACAGGACAACAGGGAACGGTTTTAAGCTGAGGGAAACTAGGTTTAGACTGAATGTTAGGAAGAATTTCTTCAGTAAGAGGGTGGTGAGACTTTGGAAGTGGCTTACCATAGCAGTTGTGGATGTCCCCGCCCTAGAGGTATTCAAGGCTAGGTTAGATGAGGCCTTGAGCAACCAAGTCTAGTTGAGAGGTATCCCTGCTGGAGTGGAGGTTGGAGTAGATGATCTCTGATCATCCCAACACAAACCATCCAATGATTCTGTGATGAAGTCAGGGGTCTCTATGCAAATTCAGTCATGCTCTCTTTGCTTGCTCCTGCTGACTGTGAACAAGTTCTACTGTCAGCACTGGCTACTGCCAGGACAATGGATTCAGACCTCTCCTACACGTTGTGCGCCAGAAAATCCCATGGCAGTGACAGTTAAAACACACAAGATGAAGTAAGATGAAGACAAAGATGCCATTTAGGAATACAACCCTTGACAGGCTGGGAATGTCTCCACTAGAGAAGCAATATGTGAATTTAGGGAATCAGTTTCTGGGGACACCCTGAAACTGAGTAGCTTCTGAACAAAAGGCCTAAGTGAAGACTTCACTGGAGGAAATGCTATGACTTTGGAAAATGAGAAAGACCAGTTGCTTAAAATTGTGGGAAGATGCTGAGCCAAAAGGACCCTCTAATACTTGTGGTGCTTAAAGGATGGATTTTCAATCCAGTAGTAACACTGATATGACCCTTAAGGAAAGAAGGGACACAGCAAATTACACTTTGAGCCTGATGCCTAACACCAGACTTTGCTCCTACCTTACAACAGATGAGGTAGATTCAGTCAGAAAGGTACCAGTTTCTACTTTCCACTTAAAAATGTAAAGCTCATTGCAAGGAGTAGATCTTGACAAGGAAAGAAGTGAAACAGGATAAAACCAATAAAAATCAATGACTGCAGTCAAAGCAGCTGGGGAACGAGGTCTCCTCCTAGGTAAACATCTTACAACCTAGGACAGCAGAAACATCCTAGTGGAGCCCAGGACAGCACGTGTCTGCACTAAGAGGAGACAAAGCTCATCTCCCTCAGTGCTGACATATGTTGGCAGAATGGGGTGAAGATAGTTTTGAAGATACTGCTCTGCAATAATCAAATACTAAGGTGCTGTAACTTCATCAGCACCAAGAGGTCTGGGCAGTGAGGCTGCCGAGTGGCAGATCACATTCAGGTGGAAGCAGCTACAACAATTCTGTGAAGTGATGATTAATGGAATGAACCTGTCAAGATTTGAGGAAGGCTCCTAACTACTACAAAGCACCTTCAATACTGGGTTCAGTTTGGGGCCCCTCACTCCAAGAAAGACACTGAGTGTGTCCTGAGAAGGGCAACAAAGCTGGTGCAGGGACTGAAGAGCAGGGCTGGGGAGGAGTAGATCAGGGAATTAAGGAATTGCTTAGTCTGGAGAAGAGGAGGCTGAGAGGAGACTTCATGGCTCTCTACAGTTCTCTGAAAGGAGGCTAGAGATAGTTAGGGGTTGGTCTCTTCTCCCAGATGACAGAATGTGAGGAAATGGCCTGAAACTGTGCCAGGGGAGGGTTAGGTTGGAAATGCAAGGAACTGAAGAATTTCTTTGCTACAAGAGTGGTAAGGGACTGGAACAGGCTGCCCAGGGGGAAGTGGAGTCCCCATCCCTGGATGTGCTCAAGAAATGTGTGCACATGGTTTAATGACTGATGGTTGGACTCAGTAATCTTAGAGGTCTTTTCTAACCCAACCAATTCTACAGCGTAAGCTAAAGCTGTGTATTAGAACAATCAATGCAATAAATCAAGTATTCTGAATAGAACAATTTCACCAGACTGATATTTCTGCCACTGTAAGAAATCCTATTTATCCCTTTTAACACAGCTGGGAAGTCATCAGTACCACAGGGAAACCTCCAGTATTTCTAAAATGTACCTTTTGTTGCTGTTTTTATCCATTTCATGCATTTAGCAGTCTCTGTTTCATCAACACATTATTTGTCCAATTTGTTTAAGTTACTCCAGCCCATCCTTTGCACTTGGGGGACCATCTACATTCACACATGGTAATACCATTGTGGTAATGTGATTTTATTGCTGTTCTTATCATCACCATTATTATTAACAATCAATAATGTAGATGGCTCAGCAAAATGCCTAATACCAAAGCCAACTGTTATATAATGATTATTAACACATTATCAAATCCATCTCGTACAGGAACAGAACAAGATCTTTCTTCCTACAGGGATCTCTCTGCTTCTGGCAGAGTTTTTCTAACTTATTAACAGGACTTTTGCAGTGAGAGAATTAACTTTCACCACTGCAGCCCACAAAGCCTCCAGCATATCTGAAGCACACCACGATGATAAACCCTCAGCACGTACACAGGACTTGCTATCTCATCTCTGATGAAATACATTTTCATCTGCAGGCTCCCTCACCAGCCTCCTTCTTCCACATTCTGTTCTGTCACTGTAAAAAATTGGCAACCTCTACAGAAGTTGCTTTTTACAAAATAACATTTGAACCACCTTTCCCACACCTCTGCTCTCTGAATGCACAACTAATCATGCAATTCCCCAGCCAAACCGCAATCAGCAAGAGCTTGGGCATCAGGATGAAGGCAATGCTCATTTCTCCTGGTTAAAACCTTACTTTATCCACATGGAAAAGCACAAAGTGTTCATAACCCCCCTCTCCCCCCCAAAAAATAAACCCAAAAGCAAACTAGTAGACTAATGAAGCCAAACCATAATTTGCACAGCCTTTCACAGGCTAGAGCTGGCTTTATGCCCCCTTAATAACATCTTTAAATGTGCTGTCTCCCTAATCCATTATTATTATAGCACTTGATGGGAGTTCTCTGCTGCTTTTGTTTTACTTCTGCCTCTTTTGAAGCCACAGTTTGAAGGGGTTTTTTTTATTATTATAAAATATTGAGGGTTTGTTTCCCTCCCTTAGCAGGTCTGCCAGAAATCACTCTTGGAATTTGTCACTAGGAGATGCAGCAAACCAACCATTTTCCATAGAACTCCAGCTGAATTAGGAGAGAAAAGATTCAATGTAAATATTCATACTAGCTTTTCTCTGACAATCCAGCCTTAGTTTCTTGGTTTCTAACAAAGTCCCAAGCCTACAGTCCAAATCCAAACACTTGACAGGCACAACTTGAGAAATCCTCCTGGAGTAGGAGTGATTAGAGAAGGCAACTGGCAGCTAGGAGACCCATGCTGTATTCCCAGCTTCATTACTGATTTTTCTGGATGACCTTGTCAAGTCGTTTAATGCCTTTCTGCCTGTGTTTCCCTGTCTGCAAAAGGTTCAGACAAACACCTTCCTTCTGAAAACGCTGTAAACTTGTTTATTATGGAAAGAGTTCCCCCGATGTTTATGTGGCTTGCAGGGTGTAAAGAACAGATGAAAAACACAATAGCTACATCACATAAATGTCAGTCTTCTATTTTCTAACAAATTAAACCACTGTAGGTTCAGTAATAGGTTAAGCCCATACCTGAAGACTTCACCTCAGATCAAAGAATTGTTTGGGTTGGAAGGGACCATAGAATCAAGTAGATTGGAAGAGAGCTCCAAGCTCAGCCAGCCCAACCTAGCACCCAGCTCTGGCCAATCAACCAGACCATGGCACTAAGTGCCCCAGCCAGGCTTGGCTTCAACACCTCCAGCCACGGCCACTCCACCACCTCCCTGGGCAGCCCATTCCAATGCAAATCACTCTCTCTGCCAACAACTTCCTCCTCACATCCAGCCTAGACCTCCTCTGGCACAACTTGAGACTGTCCCCTTGTTCTGTTGACGGTTGGTTGCCTGGCAGCAGAGACCAACCCCACCTGGCTACAGCCTCCCTTCAGGGAGCTGCAGACAGCAATAAGCTCTGCCCTGAGCCTCCTCTTCTGCAGGCTGCACACCCCCAGCTCTCTGGGGTTCATTTGGCAGGTCAGACTTCTTGCTTGCTTTCTTTTTAAATGTTTAATTCCTACCAACCAAGCCAGCATCATAACTGCAAACCACAACGGTAACAAAAAGTAGGAAAACTGTCATAAACTTTTGTTCTGCTTAATCTAAACTGCATTACTGACCTGCAAAATGAACCCCAAAACTCATGCTGAGTGCTGCAGCAGCTATGGTTTATTACAGCACTGGGTGCAGGCAGGATGGCTCCATCACTCCTGGGCACCCCATGCTGGCACATGCCACAATTTATGTCACAAGAGCAGGCATATTCATAATATGAGGTAGGGTTGTTAAAATTATTTCCTGGAGTTCATTAACATAAGTATTTTCCCATCCTCCACCCCAATTCCAACCCTGGAGGTCTGGAATGGTTATCTGCAATGAACATCCCACACAGTCTTCCTTCCAGGGTCTTTCTCATCTCTGGTCAAGCAGACCTTTATTATTGCTGATGTCAGGATATCCCTGCTTCTCCTTTATCTCCTGCCCGCTTCCCTTAGTCACTGCAGGCCTGGGTCTTAACAAGATTGCTTCTCAGAGATCTCCAAGGAGTAGCTGCAAACACTCCTACAGCAGCCCTTGTTTAGGTTTGCAGATTATCAACTGATGACTACAAACAAACACCTCTACAGAGTTTGGTAGTTTACAGTTTGTCACAGCCACTCTCAAAATGAGCATCTGGTCTATGAGACCTTTTTACCAGCATTCCTTGATTTTTCTTATATCATTACTACGTAGCCAAGCTTCACCTTGGTTAAGTATGTGCTGCAGCCAGCAGGCACTGCTCAGAACTGGGATGGAAACTACTGGCAGGTGGCTTAACAGTGGCCAGTGGTGATTGGCACCCCCAAGCCTGCTCAGGTTAGCTGATGATCACCTGCATTTTCCTGAATGGAAACTGACTGTTCCATGTCCCCTCCATGCCTTTGACCGGCTAATGCACACAATTTTGTTGTTAATGGGCCAACATACCTACTATAAATGGAATACCTAAGTGCAGTCTTATTACGAGTCATTCCACCACTGCTCTTTATTCCTCAGGTGTAGTATGACATAATTTTAGGGGCAACATAATAGCAGAGGGGAAGCAGAATTGGGAGAGGATTGCCACAGTGATTAATTAATCCAGCTGAACAGATCTGGGTTGGCCAACAACTGGCAAAAAGAGGTGGGGTTTGGTATTTAACACATTGCACTTCAGGTACCACAAATGCACTGCTGATGTTTTGTGAAGGCAGCACAGCACTTGCACAAAAAACAAAACAAAACAAAACCCCAAAAAGGTAATTTAGAGTTTAAGACAGCATTTCACTTGGGCATATCTCACCTGAGGAAGGATGCTTACTAACGTCGTGGTCAGCTTCCACAGATGTTTTGCAGCCCATGGGCAACTCCGTGCAAGAGAGATGCTGAGGTGCTGGAAGGTGTAGAGAGAAGGGCAGCAAGGCTGGGGAGGGGCCTGGAGCACAGCCCTGTGAGGAGAGGCTGAGGGAGCTGGGGGTGTGCAGCCTGCAGAAGAGGAGGCTCAGGGCAGAGCTCATTGCTGCCTGCAGCTCCCTGCAGGGAGGCTGTAGCCAGGTGGGGTTGGGCTNATGATTCCATCGCTGCCTCCTCGCCGCTGCGCTGCACCGAGTGCGTTCCCTCAGCGCCCACAAAATGGCCGCGGGCGCGCAGGGCTCCGCGCTTCTCTCTCTTTCCTCGGCAAGGCCGGGCGGTCCTGCCACATCGCTACAGCAGGAGGGTTGCTGGGAGAAAAGAAGACATCAGCCGGCATCCCCTCGGAAAATCAAGACCCCGAAGGAACACAAAACCGGGACGGGTCGGAACGGGACAGCACAGCACGCCCCGGCCATGCTGGAAGTCCCCCTGAGGCGAGCGGCGCAGCTGCAGCGAGGCTCGCGAACACCCGGCGCTCGCGCAAGCCCAGCAGCGCCCGAATGCGTTGTCTGATTGGCTGTTGCCTGCGTGGCGGCCGCTGATTGGGGAACGGTTCCCCCTCCACGCGCTCTCTCCCCCTTCCTATTGGCTCCTGCTTCCCGCCCAGCTCCCCGCGCGATGCTCTCGCTGCTGCCCTCCGTCAGCCTCCTCAGCGCCCGGGATGGCGGTGGCGGGCGAGGGGAGCGGCGCCTCAGCGCCCGGCCCCGCCGCCGATACCTCCCTCCTCGGCAGCGCCACGACGTGGCCCTTGAAGCGCTACGGCCGCTTCCTGCCCCCGAGGGATAGCGAGCGTGAAGAGCACAACACTTCTTGGAAGGTGAGGGGCGGGGGGAGGCGGGAGGCGGTGGGAGCTGGCCGCTTGCGTTGACAGTGACTGGCTCCAGTGGGGTCCTGGAGGCTGCTGTGGAGCAAGCAGTAATAAGCGAGGCTCTCGCAGGCTGCCTTTGGCGAATTCGGAGCTAAGGCAGAAGTCAGGAGAGATTTTGCTTCATGAGTTATTAATGAAAACATGCAGAACCCCAAATTTCCAGCGTGTTATGGTTGGAAAGGACCTCTGGAGATCATAGAATCAGCCAGGTTGGAAGAGACCTCCAAGATCACCCAGCCCAACTTAGCACCCAGCCCTGTCAAGTCAACCAGACCATGGCACTAAGTGCCTCCTCCAGTTTAAACACAGTCATCTCCTTGCTAAAACAGGGTCACTCTGAGCAGATTGCCCAGCATCACGACGGCCAGGTGGGTTTGGAATCTCTCCACACAAGACTCCACAACCTCTCTGGGCAGCCTGCTCCAGGGCCCCAGCACCCTCACAGCAAAGTTTGTCCTTCTCAGGTGGAATAAGCAGCTTGCAGTTTGTGCCTGGCCTTGTCCCTTTGCCCCCACCCCACCCTTTAGATCTTACTGAGGAACAAAGATCCCCTTTCAGGCTGCTCTTCTCCAGGCTAAATAGCCCCAGGTCTCTCAGAAAGACGGTTTCAAGCCCCTCAGCATCATCCCCAACACATCAATGATATGATAGTGGCCCATTTTCTATTTTTACCTCCTTCAGCTGTGACCTGTAATATCAAAACCTAGAGGTCAAGTCGGAGGAGTCCAGATGGTTGTTTAAAGTAGTTAAGTCTGTTTATGGAGGTAGTATTTCTTTAAGACCTTTTAAAGTACACAGTAAAAACTAATTTGTAAGCCTATATATATTTAAGGCCACAGCAGTGTCTCTTATACATTCTGTATTATAAAAAATATCTTAATGCTGCAGCATCTTTCAGTGATTTGTAAAAGCTTTCTACTATATTTATCAACCAATGCCTATTTCTTACCAGGTTTAGTATCTCCAGTTCTCTATTAATTATTTGGATGAGGGGATTGAGAGCATCACCAGCAAACATGCAGATGACACTAAACTGAGCAGGAGTGTTGGTCTGCTTGAGGGTAGGAACATACTGCAGAGAGATCTGGACAGGTTAAATTGATGAACTGAGCCAAGTGGAATGAGGTTTAACAAGACCCAAGTGCCAGGCCCAGCACTCTGGTCACAGCAACCCCAATAACGCTACAGGCTTGAGGCAGAGTGGTTGGAAGGCAGCCCAGTGGGAAAGGATCTGGGGGTGCTGGTGGATGTGCAACTGAACGTGAGCCTGCAGCTTGGCCAAGAGGGTCAACAGCATCCTGGCCTGTAAGTGTGTGCAGTGGGAGGAGGGAAGTGACAGTGCCTCTGTACTTTGCCCTGGTGAGGCCACAACTTGACTGCTGGGTTCAGCTCTGGGTGCCACAGCATAGGAAAGACATTGAGGTCCTGGAGTGTGTCCATACAGAGCAATGAGGCTGGGGAGGGGTTTGGAGGGCATCATACAAGGAATGTCTAACAGAGCTGGGTTTATTTATTCTGGAGAAGGCTAAGGGGAGATCCTATTGCTCTCTACAACTACCTGAAAGGAGGTTGCAGTGAGGCTGGTGTTGCTCCCTTCTCCCAAGTAACAAGCCATTGGATAAGAGGAAATGGGCTTAAGTTGTCCTAGAGGAGGTTTAGATTGGGCATTAGGAAATGCTTCTTTACTGAGAGAGTAGTGAGGGGCTGGAACAGCCTGCCCAGGAGGTGGTGGTGTTTCTGCAGCTGTTCAAGAAGCTGTAGATAAGTCTATGAAGTATTAAATGTGCCTCCTGTCTGGGGGAGTGGAGGGAAAGTTGGCATTACTGAGAGGTAAGTTACATACCTGACCTTTGAGACCTTTTATTCTGCACTAAAAATGGAAAATGCTGTGCTGACAGTATTAGATTCTTGTTTTATCTTTCTAAAGGTTTTTGAATCCAATGAAGAATCAGGCCACCTTATCCTTACCATTGTGGTGTCTGGCCATTTCTTCATTTCCCAGGGGCAAACAGTCCTGGTAAGTTTCTCATGTCTAAAGAACATTTCTCCTTTGATATTACCATCAGTATTAACTTTGTTTCCCTTCTCAGCTTGCTGTAGTCTCTCACCGAAAGGAAGCTGTGTATTTTAGTTCTGCTCATGGTAATTCTCTTGTGCTGCTTTCTGTGTTTAGCAGAGTATAACTAAACATAGTATCTCATGCTGAGAAACACTGTTCTGTAGTTCTCAAAAGCTAAATTAAGACTTACTACTATAAGTGCTGCTGATCATAGAATCATAGAATGGTTTAGGTTGGAAGGGACCTCAAGGATCATCCAGCTCCAACCCCCTGCCATAGGCAGGGACACCTCCCACTAGAGCAGGCTGCTCAAGGCCTCATCCAGCCTGGCCTTAAACCCCTCCAGGGAGGAAGCAGCCACAACCTCCCTGGGCAACCTGTGCCAGTGTCTCACCACCCTCACTGGAAAGAACTTCCTCCTAACATCCAGTCTAAATCTCCCCTCTGCCAGTTCAAACCCATTCCCCCTCGTCCTGACATTCCCAGACCTTGTCAATAGTCCCTCCCCAGCC
>WAAF01016517.1:0-27663 GCA_013400475.1 Tricholaema leucomelas
ATTCTATGATTCTATGATTCTATGGAAAAAAAAAAAAACCAACAAGACTTTCCAAAATCTACAAGTAAGGAAAAAATTATGTCCCTACTGCACCCTAACACTGCATTCCTATCAGGGAATCAATCACAGAGTCAACCAGGGTGGAAAAGACCTCTAAGATCATTGAGTCCAACCTATCACCTAACTCTTCTAATTAACTAAGCCATAGCACTAAGTGCCTCATCCAGCCTCCTTTTAAACACCTCCAGGGATGGGGACTCCACCACCTCCCCATCAAAACCCCTCAGCTAATTACAGATCCAGGATTTCAAAGAAACACAGAACAACAACACGTAAGTGACTCAAAGTTTACATTTTTATGACCTGCTCTTGTTATGCACAACAACTCTCCCTCACTCTACTGACATCCAGGAGTCAGCCCTGAAGGAGTTGTTTTAAGTCAGGGTTTCTGTATGTCTCATGGAATAGGAACACAAACTGACAGAAAAATAACTCCAAATTGCTATAAAATGACTGCTACCTCCAAATGCACAACTAAATGACATGCACTTTAACACATTGCTTCTCATGCTATAGCAAGTTAAAAAATACCTAGGGTTTGTATAAAATGTATGAAAAAGTACCACTTGTGTGAAGAAAATAAATTATAAAGCTTCAAATCCTTGATTAATCAAATGCTGCTAGTCCTAAACCATGGCATTTGGCTTGTTTTGGGGTTATTTGGGTTTTCTTTTTCTGTTGGTTTTTTTTTTTTTTTAATTGAAGCAGGTTTTTATTATTTAGTTCTTGTTGAAGGAGGAGATGAAAATATTAAAATCCTTTGTTTAGGATTTGTGTCTTCTAGGTGCACAATTACACTAGAAAGCTGTCACAGAATCACAGAATCACAGAACTTTAAGGGTTGACATCATCGAGTCCAACCTCCCTGCCAAGGCAGGATCCCCTAGGGTAGTTCACACACGAATGGGTCCAGGTGGGTTTTGAAAGTCTCCAAAGAATCATAATCATAGAATCATAAAATCAACCAGGTTGGAAAANAGCAATGAGGTCCCCCCTGAGCCTCCTCTTCTACAGGCTGCACACCCCCAGCTCCCTCAGCTTCTTCTCATAGGGTTTGTGTTCCAGGTCCCTCACCAGCTTCGTTGCCCTTCTCTGGACACCTTCCAGCACCTCAACATCTCTCTTGAATTGAGGAGCCCAGAACTGGATGCAGCACTCAAGGTGTGGCCTGACCAGTGCTGAATACAGGGGAAGAATAACCTCTCTTATCCTACTGGCCACACTGTTCCTGATCCAGGGACCGGATGCCATTGGCTCTCTTGGCTACCTGGGCACACTGCTGGCTCATCTTCAGCCTACAGTATTCCTGTTAGCCCCTCTTTTGAGTTTCTGAAAAACAGCTCCAATTCATGTGGGGCAACTGATCCAAAGAAAGTAGAAGCAGAGGCAGAGAAAGGCAACGATGTTCTAGACTACAAAGAGACTTTCACGATGGGATTTGACTACTCCACATAATCCTTCATGTGGACTGTGATTTTCAACATGGTAGCTGCTATGAAGAGAGCTAGACCCAGAGCCTGTCCACCACATGACTTAACCAGGTCTTTGCAAGGTAAAAGCACAGCTCCAAGGCATGAGAACCTTTCTACTGTCCCATGCATGAAGTGAGGTGAAAGAGTAGAGCAGTCCTTCTCCAGCAAAACTGCCACGAGCTGAATGCCACAGGCATCAGAAGAGACGGGGTGATGCTTAATGTAAGCAAGTTCAAGCCAATCCAATCCGTTTGTTGCACTCCAAACATGTGTCTCTGTACCTTTCATCAGAAGGCTACACATTGCATTAAACTGCAATTGGTTACACGTACTTGTGTTAGAAATTACATACCAATTGGCGTAGACATTCATCACATTCTCTCACTGTGATGGTTTGGGTATTCTCCGCCCCCCCACACTTTAGAAATCACCCAGACTAGACTCAGTCAGCTCTGGAAGTTTGAATGAAGCTTATATTTACAGCTGGCACAATTTACAACTAGATATTTACACTATATACAGATACATACAGAAATACACAAGGTAAAAGGGTAATACAGACACAACTCCCCTCCCAGAAACGTGAGTCCCCAGGAGGGGCTCTCAAACACCCCTCACCTTCCCCCTACCCCTCTCAACCTTACCCCAGTCCCAAGGAAGAATGGAGGTTCGGCCAGGGGGATTAAGAAGCAAAGGTGAAATTAGCCAAAGCAAATGGAGGGTGAGGTTAGAAAGCAAGATGGAGTTCAGTCAGCAGCCTCAGCTCTCCCCAGCAGGCAAAGCAGAAGTGACTTTATCTTTGTTTTGTTTTTCTTCTTTACACATCTCAGCAAGACTGTGAGTGAAGTAGACATCACCATTGTTTTCATTTCCCAGCCTATGATCTAGTTCTTCTCACCAAAACATCCCAGCTAGGCTCAAACTAGCAGACTCACCAACACATACACTGTGTCTGAGCAATCTAAGTCAGCAGAGATAGGCGAAACCACAGGCTGCAGCCTTACATTTGTTTATAGTTGTTACACCATTCTCTAAGGTCATTCCAACCTTCCACTTCATCTTAACTCAGCACTTCTGAGCTCCTGCACTCTCGCCTGCCCATGGCTTATGTTCCAGTGTATAACATTCAGACAGTTCTATAGAATCACTACATTTAACATTACTATACCCAACACAAAACCTACCACCTGCAATTGCAGGCAAACATTTGAAAGCTGGCAAGACTTCTCTGAAGTATTACAAAAATTACTGATGCTCATTCTAAAACTCAGGTATGAGCTTGAGGATCTAGTGGGAGGCGTCCTTGCCAATGGCAGAGGGTTGAAACTAGATGATCTTTGAGGTCCCTTCCAACCTAAACCATTCTATGATTCTGTAATTTATATCATGATCATTTATATTTTTTTTCTTAATTTATACTTTTTTAATCTAAATTGATTTTTCTGATACATTAAAGTATGTGCAGGTGACTGTTGAGTAGAGACATCACAGCAGTCTAAATGGAGAATGTACATGGCTAGCAGCACAGAAGCGTGAGAAGAAAGCCAACCAGATGAGATTTGGCATTTTTAGACAACACAGAACTAACGCATCCCACTAACTGCGTGCCAAAATGTTTTCATGTAGCAATGACCTTCTTTGCATGTAATAGAAAAGGAAACAGACAATATCATGTGGCAATGTCAGTGAACAACGGCAGAGATATGAAAACCATTTATTTCCTTCTCTTGAAACTTCTCAAAGACAGTTGACTGCCTCATATTAGAAGCTCATTGAGTCTGACTAAACCAGCGTATTCCTGTTAGCTCCTCTTTTGAGTTTCTGAAAACCAGCTCCAATTCATGTGGGGCAACTGATCCAAAGAAAGTAGAAGCAGAGGCAGAGAAAGGCAACGATGTTCTAGACTACAGGAAAAACTCTAAAAATGCAGTGCAGAAAGCATCTTAGGTTGTCTCGGTGTAAATAACATTTGTTTTTTAAGAGCAGCATCAAGAGAGACAATCCTTCAGCACTGAATGCATGGTTTGTGCCTGAGGCCAGCGAGTGTTTCATTTGATTCCAGGCTTGTGACCAGCCCTGTCAATAGAACTTTTGCCTACTCCAATTTTCTAATTTAATTCTCTCCCAAATTAAACCTCAGAGAATTCTGTCACAATGGAATTCACTTCTTAGTGAAATAAATGGACTGTTATAGACAGGCATTTTCAGCTGTAACTAAGTTTTCCACCAACCACCACTGCTTTCTACCCTTCCTTTGCCTAACAACCAGGAAAAGAAGCCATGTCCAGAAACACATGTTTATAGCTATCAAACAGTTCACAGTTAGTGAATTCAGAAACCAAAATGCTATTTACAGAACCACCAGCAATACAACCACAACACTCACTAGAACTTGACTGGACTATCATCCAATATATGCCAGCCCCTCTTAAGTCTCTCCTAAGAGAGATTCTTGATAATGGTTAATAGCATAGCTATGTCTACTGTTTTTATAGACATGCATTTTCACCACCTGTATTTGCACCACAAATCATTTACACACAGCTCCTCTGAAAGCCTAAAACCACAATCTATTTTGCTATGTCTCCAAAGGAACTGTATGTGTCAGATGTTGACATTTTCTCAATGCATTATACCTCTGTACGTGGCTGAGTACAATTCACGATGTGGCTTGTGTTAGAAATACAGGTGTACATAACCGGTCCTGTAGGCACAGACTGATTAAACTAACAATAAAATACAGTAGGATTAGGAAAATTCATATCATGGCAACTACAGTAGGCAAAATAGAATGAAAAATTAATGAGAAAGACTATGAAAATATAAACTGTACAGACCTCTGACCAAAGTACAATCAGCAGCCTCCAGTTGCGAATTCTGGAAACCAACATATCTACTTATTCAAAACTTGGCAGTCTTCAAAACGAAGCACAAGGTCTACAATGCAGTCTTAAAAGATCACTGGATTTGCCAGCCTTAAGAGAACTTGTAGCCAAAAGGGATGCCCCTTTGAGAGCAGATTGCTTCTTTCTTGCCACCAAGTGTCATCTTCTTTCTTACCACAAAAGGAAAATCTTACTGAACTTAACACTCTTCCTTGTCCTGTGTGGTATCTCTTGAAATCTACTTGGAGAACAGTTGAAACATAAGAACTTCAACTGGAAATGGTTTCAAGCTGCAACAAGAGAGGTTTAGGCTGCATGTTAGGAAATACTTCTTCACTGAAACTCCCAAACCATCACACCAAGAACAGGAGCGAGTTCAGTGAAGATGCACAAAGCTGACAGGTGGTTAGAACATAAACCCTGTGGGAATAAGCTGGGAGGACGGAAGTTGTTCAGCCTGGTGAAGACAATGGTAAGGGGCCATGAAAGACCTGCAAGGTCATTATCAAGAAGATGGAGTCATGCTCCATACATCAGCGCATGACAGGAAGACAAGAGGTAATGGAATGAACAAGAGCAGCTTCAAATGGAAGGAAAGCAAAAGCTTTTTCACCACAAGGACAATCAGCACAGGATCAAGCTGCTCTGAGAAGCTGTATAGTCTTCATTCCTGGAGGTTTTGAAGACCAGACAGGATAAAGCTGAGAGCAACCTCATCTGAGCTCCATAGCCTGATCCTGCTTTGACGATGTGGTTAGATTACATTTATCTTCTGTCTGATAGAAGTACACAAAACAGCTATTAACTGTTTCTGCTACGCAACTTGAGAGCCCTTACTTTCTAGACTTGCAGAAGTACAAGGAATTTCAGGGTTAATCTCTGGCTGCCTGTGCTTCAGAACTTTACAAGAAAGAAGAGCTTCACTTTGTCTACAAAAATACATGGAATGAATGTAATTTTAGAAAGTACTCAGGAGACTGAGTGTCTGCATAAAGTCCATTTGAAATTAACAATGCTACCTACAGAATCACAGAATGGCTTAGGTAGAGGAGTCTGAATGTCTATCAACAAACAAAGCATGACTCCATGACCCAGGAATCTGTATTTTATTACCATAAACCAAACAAACAAAACAAACAAACCCGTCCTCGTAGCTTACAAACTCTAAAGCATGACACTGAAGATGTCACGACAGATGTTACAAACACCTGGGGACAAAAAGCCTTAGTCCTAACCTTACCATAGGTTCCTGCCAAGCTTATACGTGCAAGTATCCGCGCCCTGGTGTAAATGCCCTCGACCTCTTGCCAAGATAAGAGGGGCAGGTATCAGGCACGCTTAAATGCAGCCCAGGACGCCTTGTTTGGCCACACCTCCACGGGGTTTCAGCAGTAATTAACATTAAGCACTAAGTGAAAGCTTGACTTAGCTACAGCAGCACCAGGGCTGGTCAATCTTGTGCCAGCCACCGCGGCCACACAAGAAGCCCAAATCAATTGTATTCGGCGTAAAGAGTGGTCCAAATACTGTCCCACCAACTGGGGCCAAATTGCAACTGAGCTGTCATAAGCTGAAGATGCACTCAAGCCCAATATAAACATAACCCCAGCATCATGGACTGACAAACCCCACGAAAGCCAGGAAACAAACTGGGATTAGATACCCCACTATGCCTGGCCCTAAATCTTGATGCTTCAAACACCAAAACATCCGCCCGGGAACTACGAGCACAAACGCTTAAAACCCTAAGGACTTGGCGGTGTCCCAAACCCCCCTAGAGGAGCCTGTTCTGTAATCAATAACCCACGCTTCACCTGACCCCTCCTTGCCAAAGCAGCCTACATACCGCCGTCGTCAGCCCACCTTACCTGAAAGACTCATAGTGAGCATAATAACACACCCATTAATAAGACAGGTCAAGGTATAGACAATGGAGGGGAAGAAATGGGCTACATTATCTAACATAATAACCAAATGAAATGTCACAACAAAGGGAAAAAATGTTAAAAAAAGAGGAACAATAATATTTCATGATTTAGGAAAAGCTAAAAGGTTAATACCATCAAACTAAACCAATATAAGCTATCACATCATCCTGAGCTGCAAAAACACATTCACAGCACAGTATTCCATTTGGTACAGGCAAAGCAAATAACAACTCTGAAAACTTCCTTTCTGCTTAAAATGCAAAAGTAAGGTACCACTGCACTTTTAAACTGCTACTGAGGACAAAAGACTAGAGATGAAAAAGTTATGTTATACTCAATGCTCAAATACAGTACACAATAATTTCCCTGAGTAGAATTCTCCTGTTTTGGTTTTGCATTATTTTCAAGATCATAGAATCATAGAATGGTTTAGGTTGGAAGGGACCTCAAGGATCATCCAGCTCCAACCCCCTGCCATAGGCAGGGACACCTCCCACTAGAGTAAGTCACTCAAGGTCTCCTCCAACCTGACCTTGAACACCTCCACGGAGAGAGCAGCCACAACCTCCCTGGGCAACCTGTGCCAGTGTCTTACCACCCTCACTGCAAACAACTTCTTCCTAACATCCAGTTTAAATCTCCCCTCTGCCAGTTCAAACCCATTACTCCTCACACTGTCATTACAAGACCTTATCAATTGTCCCTTGCCAGCCCTCCTGTAGCCCCCTTCAGATACTGAAAGGGAACTAAAAGGTCTCCTCGAGGCCTTCTCTTCTCCAGGCCACAGAGCCCCAACTCTCTCAGCCTGTTCTCAGAGCAGAGCTGCTGCAGCCCTCTGAGCATCTTTGTGGCCTCCTCTGGACTTGCTCCAGCAGTTCCATGTCCTTCTTGTGCTGGGGGCTCCAGAACTGCACACAGGACTCCAGGTGGGGTCTGAGGAGAGCAGAGTAAAGGGGCAGAATCCCCTCCCTTGCCCTGCTGCCCACACTGCTCTTGCTGCAGCCCAGCACAGAGCTGCTGTCTGGGCTGCACTCACAGTGCAGGCTCCTGTTGAGCTTTTCATCAACCCAGAACCCCAGGGCCTGTTCCTCAGGGCTGCTCTCAAGCATTTGTCACCCAGCCTGGAGTTGTGCTTGGGCTTGTTCTGACCCACGTGCAGGACCTTACACTTGGCCTTGCTGAATGTCATGAGGTTGGCCTGGGCCCACCTCTCCAGCCTGTCCAGGTCCCTCTGTATGGATCCCTTTCCTCTACCAAGTCGACTGTGCCACACAGCTTGGTGCCAGCTGCACACTCGCTGAGGGTGCACTCAATTCCTGTGTCCATGCTGCTGACAAAGATGTTAAACAGCACTGGTCCCAGCACTGACCCCTGAGGGATGCCACTTGGCACTCATCTCCAGGTTATGTTCGGTTTGGCTGAGATGAAGTTAATTCTCTTCAGACCATCTTTCCAGTGCTGTGTTTCACAGTACCGTATCTGGGTGTTGATACCACACCAGTGTTTTGGTTACTACTGAGCAGAGCACCCAGGCTGTGCTTTTCCAACATTTCCCCACCCTAAGAGTTCACTGAAGGGGCAGCAAGATATTGGGAGGGGACACAGCTGGGCCAGCTGACCCAAACTGGCCAAAGGGCATAGTACACTGATGACATCATTGATCAGTGTGTGGGGTGACAAGGCAGAAGAAGTGTTTGAGAAGGAAGGAAAAAATGTTTCAGATTCTTCTGAATTTTGCCATAAGGAAAAAGCAAAGTCTATGGACCTGCAGGGGAAATACAGCTCCTAGGAAGAAAATGGCAGGATGGACACCATCATGTACCTATGGACGTTGGTCAATGAGATAGCAACCACGTCTCCACCATCTAACAAGAAAGAAACACATTCTTTCCTAGGGCTTGTGGGGTTCTGGAGAATGCATGTTCCAGGTTACAGGCAGCTTTCGAGTCCTCTCTGTTGAGTAACCCAAGAGAAGAATCATTTTGAGCAGGGCAGTGAGCAACAGCAAGCCTTAGAACAAATCAGACATAAATAACTCATGCAGTAGCACTTGGACCTATCTGAACAGGACCATGAGTGCAAAATATGCTCTACACCACAGCCAGGGAGCTTGGTCTCACTTGGAGTCTCTGGCAGAAGACATCAGGTGAAACCTTAGATGGGCGTTTAGCACAGGCCATCAAACCAGGATGAAGCTGTTGACAAGGCCTTCTACAGGCAGGTGGAAGTAGCCAAAAGATCAAGTGCCCTGGTGCGCACAGGGACTTCAATCGCTCTGGTTCTTAGCTGGTAAGGGCAGACAGCCAAGCATAAGCAGTCCAAAAGGTTCCTGCAGTGCACCGATGACAACTTTCTCCTGCTGGTAGTTGAAGAAACAAGAAGAACCAGATGCTGGAGCTTGTATGAACAAACTTGGAAGGCCTGGTTGCAGATGTTAAGGTTGGAGGTACTCTTGGCTGCCGTGGCTATGACATGTTAGAATTTAATATCAACAGACAAAGAAGCAAGGTGATAAGTAAAATTTCAGCCCTGGACTTTAAGAAGGCTGACTTCACTCTCCTCAGAACTCTACTTAGAAGTATCCAGTGGGCTAAGGCTTTAGAAGGAAGTGGGGTCCAGGAGAGCTGGTTAATAGTCAAACATTACCTTCTCCAAGCTCAAGAAAAACATATTCTCTTGAAAGAAAAATCAAGTAAGGGAGGCAGAAGACCTGCACGGGTAAGCAAGGAGCTCTTGGGAAAACTCAGAAAGACAAAGGAGGTTTACAATAGGTGGAAGAAAGGTCTGGTCAGTTGGGAGGATTGTAGAAATGTTGCCAGGGAATGTAGAGATTTGACAAAAAAGGCCAAAGCCCTCTTGGAGCTGAGTCTTCCCAGGGAGGTAAAAGAAAACAAGAAGAGCTTTTTCAAGTACATCAGTACAAAAGGAAGATCAGAGAAAAGGTGAGTCTGCTACTGACCAATATGGGGGATATGGTAACAGGGGATGCAGAGATGGCAGAGCTGTTGAATGCCTTCTTTTCCTCAATTTTTACTCTTAAGACCAGCCCTCAGGACCCTCAGTCTCTGGAGGCAAGGGAGCAGAACTGGAGAGAAGAGGACACTCCCACAGTCAGTCAGGACTGGGTTAGAGATCACTTGTACCAACTGAAAACACACAAATCCCTGGGCCCCAATGGGGTGCATGCATGAGTGCTGAGAGAGCTGGCTGAGACTGTCGCTGAGCCTCTCTCCATCATTTTTGAACAGTCATGCAAACAGGAGAGGTGTCTGACAGCTGGAAGGAAGCCAATGTCACCACTGCAACTATCAAAGCAAGTCATCTTGCCTACAGCCTATTCTAGAGGGCCACGGATGGAATAAAGAAGCCTGGAACTCATAGCCACTGGAGATTGAATGCCTCTGCTCTTTTTGATGTNAGCAACAGAGTTCAGAGGGTTGTGATCCATGGCACAGAGTTCAGTTGGAGGCCTGCAGCCAGCAGTGTTCCCCAGGGATCAGCACTGGGCCCAGTTTTGTTCAACATCTTTATCAACAGCCTGGATGAGGGGACTGAGTGTACCCTCAGCAGGTCTGCTGGTGATACAAAACTGGGGGGGTAGCTGATAGTCTGTCAGGCTGTGCTGCCGTCCAATGAGGTCTGGACAGGCTGAGAGCTGGGTGAAGGCAAACCATGAAGTTCAATAAGGACAAGAGGAGAGTCCTGCATGTTGGGAGAAATAACAGCAGGCAGCATTACAGGTTAGGGGTTGGCCTACTGGAAAGTAGCTCCACAGAAAAGAACCTTGGAGTCCCGGTGGACAGCAAGGAATCAACTGGCATAGTTTCCAGGCTCTCCACGACACCTGAAAAGTCATGGCAGTCAGGTCAAGTCCCTGGTGAGTAGAAGAAGGGAAACATTGCATCCATTTTTCAAAAGGGTAGAAAGCAGGACCCTGGGTTGAGTAACCCATCAACCTCACCTCTGTGCCTAGGAAGATCATGGACAGGTCCCCCTAGAAGCTATGCTAAGGCACATGGAGTACAGGAAAGTGTCTCAAGGCACTCAGTATGGGGCTTCACCAAGGAAAGTTCTGTCTGACCAGCCCAGAGGCTTTCTATGATGGAGTGACTACACCAGTGGCCAAGGGAAGAGCTATGGATGTCATCTATCTGGGCTTCTGTAGAGCTTTTGACACAGTCCCCCACAATGGCCCTCTCTCTAAACTGGAGAGGTGGATTTGATGGGTGGACTGGTGGATGATGAATTGGCTAGATGATCACATCCAGAGGGTAGCAGTAAAGAGTACTGCATCCAGCTCTGGAGCTTTCAGCACAAAAAGGACATTAACCTGTTGGAACAGGCTCAGAGGAAGGCAACAAACATGGTCAGAGGGCTGCAGCACCTCTCCTAAGGGGACAGGCTGAGAGAGTTGGGTGTTTTCAGGCTGGAGAAGAGAAGGTTATGGAGGGACCTTATTGTGACCTTTCAGTATTTAAAGGGGGCCTATAAGAAAGATGAGGATATTATTTTTATCATGGCCTGCTGCAACAGGACAAAGGGCAATGGCTTTAAACTAAAAGACAGAAGATTTAGACTAGATCATAGAATCATACAATCAACCAGGTTGGAAGAGAACTCCAAGCTCACCCAGTCCAACCTAGCACCCAGCCCTAGCCAATCAACCAGACCATGGCACTAAGTGCCCCATCCAGTCTTTTCTTGAACACCTCCAGGGACGGTGACTCCACCACCTCCCTGGGCAGTGGGCTTTTTTTTACAGCAAAGGTGGTGAAACACAGGAAGAAGTTGCTCAGAGATGTGGCAGAAGCCCCTAACCTGGAAACATTCAAAGTTAGATCGAACAGGGTTCTGAGCAACCTGGTCTAGTTAAAGACATCCCTGCTCCTCGTGAGGAGGTTAGATTAGATGACCTTTTAAAGGCCCCTTCCAACCTAAAGCATTTTACGATTCTGTGATTCAATAAGCTCTCTAGAAAAGGAGCTCTTTTGAGACTTTTGATTTAATACAGTACAGGGACTCTTATATTCTTATACTGGCCGCTGCCCAAACAGAGCTGAAGACAGGCATTACAAGCAGTAATGGGTATTTAACATTAACTGGAGAAGCAGAGGAAGAGAGGCATAAAAATAACAAAAATTATAGTGACATATATTCTTCCAAATAAACAAACTCACTGATTTCACTCCTTAGTCCCATTAAGCTAATTTCTTAGAAGCAGCACTGAAATAAAAGATCATTCAAAAGACATCGCATCCACTCCAGCTGACAACATAGAAGCTGTATGAGAAGAAAATACTAATACTAGAGAATGTTCTTGCTGTTGGAAACAAGATACTGAGTGAAGCATGGTGCAGAGAAACTACACTCGTACCCCTTTCCTGATGTCCTTGTCCTTTCTATTTCCACCAGAACTCTACACAAGCCAATAATCCACATCAGCTCTTTTGCAACAAATTGCTTGAACCATAGGCTCATAGGATCACAGGATGTTAGGGGTTGGAAGGGACCCAAGGAGCTCATCGACTCCAATCGAGCAGGACAATCCTATCTAACACAGATCACAGAGGAACACATCCAGACAGGCCTTGAAAGGCTCCAGAGAAGGAGACTCCACAGCCTCTCTGGGGAGCCTGTTCCAGTGCTCTGGGACCCTCACAGTAAAGAAGTTCCCCCTTGTGTGGAGGCAGAACCTCTTTTGCTGCAACTTACACCCATTGCTCCTTGTCCTATCCCAGGGAACAGTGAGCAGAGCCTGTCCCCTCCGCTCCTGGCAGCCTTCAGATACTTATAAACATTTATCAAATCCCCTCTCAGTCTTCTCTTCCCCAGACCAAAAAGCCCCAGGTCCCTCAGCCTCTCCTCATAAGCCATGCCCTCCTGTCCCCTCATCATCCTCATAGCCCTCCACTGGACCCTCTCCAGCAGATCCCTGTCCCTCTTCAACTGTGGAGCCCAAAACTGAGCACAGTATTCAAGATGAGGTCTCAGCAGAGTAGAGTAGAGGGGGAGGAGAACCTTCCTTGATCTGCTGGACACACTCCTCCTAATACACCCCAGGATCCCATTTGCCTTCTTGGCCACAAGGGCTCATTGCTGTGCCATGAATACCTTGTTATCATAGAATCATAGAATTATAGAATGTCAGGGGCTGGAAGGGACCTCAAAAGATCATCTGGTCCAGCCCCCCCGGCCAGAGCCAAAGGCAGCAAGGTGGTCATGAAACCCGTGGAAGTTGTTGATGGTGAAAAAGGGTGGGGGAAGAATGATCCTTCTGAATCCACACAGAAGCAGTGAAAAGTAGCTAAATTAACTGTACTAGTTTGAAGCTAGCTAGAATGTTTTGGTGAGAAGAACTAGATTACAGGCTGTGAAAGGGAAACAGTGGTGATGTCTACTTCCCTCATAGGCTTGCTGAGATGTATAAAAACGAAAAAAGCAAAATACAGATAATCACTTCACTTGGGAGTCTCACTTGGGCTGCTGCTGGGGAACTGGCTGAGCTGAGTCTTACTCTCTAACTTTGCCCTCCATTTTGGACTAACCACTTTGCTTCTTAACCCCCTGGCCAAACCTCCATTCTTCCTTGAGACTAGGGTAAGGTTGAAAGGGGTAGGGGGAAGGTGAAGGGGCAGTTGGGAGCCCCTCCTGGGGACTCAGGTTTCTGGGAGGGCTGTTGTGTTTCTGTATTCCCTTTTCCCTTGTCTATTTCTGTCTATAACTGTATATACTGTAAATATCTGCATGTATATTGTGCTAGCTGTAAATATAAGCTTCATTCAATTGCCAGAGCTGGCTGAGTCTAGTCTGGGTGATTTCTAAAGTGGGGGGGGGGAGGCGGCGAGCACCCAAACCAGCACATTAACTTACACTGACATTCCAAATAGTACTTTATGCATTCTTGCAAAGTGCTCGGAGCCCTCCCTGGGTTTATACCTGAAAAATCTGTAACATGCAATCATAGTGCTTAAACCTCATCATGTAACATCCCTGCAATGGCGCACCACAAACTTTCAGAAATCTACAGGTTACATTAAAAAGTAACATTAACATCTTGGAGGTTATCCCAAAAATACATCTCCATCTTGATGATCACTTAGCAGAGGTAACAACTTTTTTCCTTCCAACACTCCCCAAAGAACCAAGTCTTCCTATCCTCTGAGTGGTCTCAAGGCATTGGGAACATTGAGGCTGAACTTACATGCATGCTCTGGTGAAACTGAACGGAATGTCCTCGCTGTCCTGGCTCCGCACATGTGTGTCACCTTTATGCCCAAGATATGGTGTGTCAATCTCAGTAGGAAGCTTCACTCTAGAGTGCAGCATATGTACTGTAAAAGGGACACTGGGGTCTGGACAGATGGGCAGAGCCCAACGGGATGGCATGCAATAAGTCCAAGTGCCAGGGGCTGCACTTTGGCCACAACAACCCCATGCAGAGATACAGGCTGGGGTCGGAGTGGCTGGAGAGCAGCCAGACAGAGAGGGATCTGGGGGTGCTGATTGATACCCGCCTGAACATGAGCCAGCAGTGTGCCCAGGTGGCCAAGAGAGCCAATGGCATCCTGGCCTGCATCAGGAATGGTGTGGCCAGCAGGAGCAGGGAGGTCATTCTGCCCCTGTACTCTGCACTGGTTAGACCACACCTTGAGTACTGTGTCCAGTTCTGGGCCCCCCAGTTTAAGAGGGACATTGAGATGCTTGAACGTGTCCAGAGAAGGGCAACGAGGCTGGGGAGAGGCCTCGAGCACAGCCCTACGAGGAGAGGCTGAGGGAGCTGGGATTGTTTAGCCTGGAGAAGAGGAGGCTCAGGGCAGACCTTATTGCTGTCTACAACTACCTGAGGGGTGGTTGTAGCCAGGAGGAGGTTGCTCTCTTCTCTCAGGCACCCAGCACCAGAACAAGAGGACACAGCCTCAAGCTACACCAGGGGAAATTTAGGCTTGAGGTGAGGAGAAAGTTCTTCCCTGAGAGAGTCATTGGCTACTGGAATGGGCTGCCCAGGGAGGTGGTGGAGTCGCCGTCCCTGGAGCTGTTCAAGGCAGGATTGGACGTGGCACTTGGTGCCATGGTCTAGCCTTGAGCTCTGTGGTAATGGCTTGGACTTGATGATCTGTGAGGTCTCTTCCAACCTTGGTAATATTGTGAGACTGTGATAAAATGATGACTGGTGCCTTGACCAGCTTCACATGTATGCTAAAACTATTTCATTTGGTGGTCCAGTCTAATACTAGCTTGAGGTAGAATCCCTAAACTGCTACGGTGCAAGCACATAGCCTTAGCACCAACTGCTTTGATCTAATGATCTGCTTCCACTTGCCAAATTGCTTGCTTAAACTGACATAAGCTGAGTGTTCATCACCTCTCAGAAATGTTTTTAATGCTCAACATAATTCAAGTCATATGCTATCATTCTCAAAACTAAAACACTCCTAGGTGCAGAGAAGTGATTGACATTCACATAAAGAACAAAGCACACAGCAATAACTATTTTGTTCCCTGTCACTGATTACACTGAATAATTATAAGAATAATAAATCACATTTTAATGGGAAATTCTGAATCAATTTGTCATTAACATAACATTGCTAACTTGAGTAATTACTGGATAATATTTAGCAAAGAACCATTGACAACATGAAGAATTAAGAAAATAATCAATGAGAATTAAGAAAATAACCCTAAAATATTGTCAGTTATAGTCACTGTCAACATGGAAGAAAAGCTGTGCAGCAATTAATTAATGTTTTGAGTATCTTGAAAGTTCTACTCACTTTTTAGATCATTAAAGAATATGGTTTTCTTCTGTCTCTGAGTAACAGAAGGATGCTATGCATGCACAGCCACAGTTTGTAAGCAGCCAAAAACCATAGGGGGGGGTCCTCATCCTGCTCACCTGATTCATGAAGCAGGCCCATAGAAGACTGCCAAACAGCTACTGCCACTAATATGTCCAACAAGACTAGACTAATTAATTCTTTCAGCATGGTCCAATTCTCTAAAACATTTTTCAGAGGTTGCAAGGACTATTTCAGAGCTACATATATTAATTCTGCCCCTGAACAAGCAATGATTCTATTTAGACAGTTCACTGAAGACAACTGAACTTCAAAGGCCCTGTGAAATCATTCTTTATCCCACTTGTGATTTAGAAGCACAGCAGCTGAGAGTCTCACTGCACATGGCAATAACCAGTACTTTCCTATTAAAAAAACCCTCCACTTTTTTCCCTAAATTCTTCTTCTATAGACCTAACACAGGACTACCAGACAAACCAAACCAAAAAATCCCAAATCCACAGTTACACTTTAAGCTGTTAATTTTCTTACAAGAACCCACTAAAGCGCAGTAAGAACGTTAAACATAGAACAGAAGAGATTCATTTTTCTTTCTTACTGTAAAAGGGATTTAATGATGCCCATCTTTGAGGTTTTTGTCTTCTGGTGATATTGAACAAAGCACTAAGATGAAGAAGTTTCCAACATTATACGGCATCTACCGGAAAGTACACCATAGAGAACGGGTGAAGGCTTCAACACAGAAAAATGCTAGCTAGGCAAACCTTCCACTTAAGGCCAATGTATTTACATACATAGGAGAGTACAATAACGCATTCACTCAGAAAAGGGAGATCTGCGCTGATACATGAATAAACAGTTTATATGTATTGCTTCACTGCCATATTAAAAAAGCCCACTCCTCACTACCTTATTTGCAATGATACGAGTGAGCTGACTGTACTCTCTGCTTCTTAAAACAAGAAAGAGATCAGCTCCAATGATTTTCAACAGCATTCGGGAGAATTACCTGGTAAAATACTTGGCATGATAAAAACACAGAAAAGAATGGCAATTTTTTCAGCATTGCCGCATGACGTTTCTTGGGCTGTTGTACTCCTGGCAAAAAGAGATCAGATTCAGTTTGCCACTCCTAAAACGTGGGGGTTCGAGGTTAAAAATGAACATAGCATAGCTACTTGTCCAACAGCACATGCAAGGAAGTGTGTTTGTGAGCAGCACCTATTCATTCAGCTGTGGTAAATTAACTAAGCTCTTAAGCCTATGAAGTTCAAACAGCGAGCTTCTTCACTCTAAAGAGCAAAAACTACTCAGCAAATAAGCTACCTCAGTTCTGAGGCTTCTTCACCTAGAGAATTTGAAATACTGCAACTGTGTTACTAAAAACTGCTTTATGAATTCGTGAATATCGACCTGGCTTCAGCCAGGTTCCTCTGACGTGATATTGTCTGCTTCACACCATCCAATCTTCTGAATATCAGACAAAAGCCTACACGCTACCGGAGAATTTGTAACCCCGGCATCAGAATTAAGAAGCATTTTATGGCTTTGAAACTCCCCTGGCTGGGCAGGGAGCTGCGTTTCAGGGCATGGCACTGTAAGACCGGTTCACTTAAAAACCCATCGCAAATATAACTGGTCGAACCTCAAAGGCGAACTAAAAAAAACAAACGGCATTCTTCTCGCTTCGCATTCCCGAGAGCAGCACTTGGCGGCAGAAAGCTCCCTCAGCTGATCGGTGGCGACCCCTTCCTTATGGCACCCGGGACCCAGCGCCGCCAGCCTCCAAACGGCAGCGGCTGCTGCCACCTATGGGAGCCGAGCCGGCGCGGCCGGAGCCCGCTCCCTGCGCCGGGGCTGCGGCTCCTGCATGCGCGCTGGCTGACAGCAGGTGTCCCCACGTCTGCCCAGCCCTCACCTCCCACTCGGCACGCTAAAAGCGTTTTCGTGTTCCCGAAACAAACTGCAGCTTCCTCATGGAGCCTGAGCGGTAGCGGCGTGATTTGGCACAAGGAACTGCAAGCTCCTGAACTCCAAATTCAGTTCAGTAAAGGCGATTTTGCAGGAAACAAAAAAAATCCTCTTGTTACTAACTCAGCGTAGTCTGTTGTGATGTATGGTGGGGCCACAGCCAAACAAGTGTAAGCTGAAGAAAACCAAGAAACTTTTAAGTACGATAAAATCGATTCCATTTAGGCAATAGTTTCATCAAACACACGGGAAGGGAAGGGAAGGGAAGGGAAGGGAAGGGAAGGGAAGGGAAGGGAAGGGGAACATTACAAAGAAGATGAAAAACATTAAAATGCATTAAAAACCTCGAAAGTCTCAAGTAGTATCAGACTAATATATGCACAGACATACACATGGAAATGTACTAACATTTGCTGTTTAGATTTTTCAAAGCCATATATCTGATTTAATTAAAAAGCAGGTAATTGTGAAGAAAAGTCAGTGTAGTTGTGTTGACTAATGAAGTTTTCTTAATTTTTGAAAGTAGACTAGAAATATCTAATTTTACAAAAAAATGTCACCTTTCTCTATCCAGCCTCTACACCCTCTGCATTTAATCCTAGGGATCACAACTCTAATCTAAATACATAAACACGTATTCTTTACTGTCTGAAAGACTTGGCATGGGCAGTAAATGATGCCAGAGCAAAAGGACAGATTTAAACTAGATTTAATGCATTCAGAAGCCTAGGTAAAGTAACATTACAGCCAAGAGACTCTAATAACTAAGATTCACTCTTATTGAGTAGCACACATTAGCAAATACCAGGCACAGATCTACAAGAGGAATAGTGATAATGGGAAGATTAAAGCTAAGCAGCTATTGAATGCCATATACCACTCTGCTATCAGTTTGATCAGAGAAAATGAAAAAGAGCATAATGCAAGAGCAAGGTCTTAAAACAGGGACATTATTCAAGCCAGAGTTCTGCAAAGAAGAGTTGCATTCATTGAGGTTTGATACAGAAATATTATTCAGACCACTCAGTACCCAGAAGAAATTACGAAACATGAGGAAATTCCTGAATAGTATTCCTAAGACACCAGAATTTCTTTGATTGGCATAACCAATTGCACAATTTGTTCTCAAATGTTGTAAAAAGGCAGACATGAGCATATGCTTGGTCACACAGTGCTGCTGCTTGAAAATCTAGGAGCAGGGTTAGAAATACTCAGCCTTTCTTCCAGTAGTGGCAGAAAGCTATCCTTTATCTTGCTTTGCCTTCCTGATTTCTGATTAATAAAAAAGACTACCGTGGTGTCATAAAGCACAGTTCAATTCACTTCACAGGCTGATACTTTTTTCCCCCTAGTCCTTTGAAAGAAAAAAGCCAAAGACATGCCATGACTGACTCTCCTTAGAGTCTAAACCTCCTAGGTTTAGAACACTAGACCCACAAAACATTTCACACACAATGGCTGGAAAAGACCTTAAGATCCCCAAGTGCAACTGTTGTCTAACTATACCAGGGCCACTACTACACCATATTTTTAAGCACCGTATCTGGAGAGCTTTTAAATACATCCATGGATGGCAATTCAAACACTTCCCTGGACAGCATGTTCCAGTCCTCTGGTATAGAAGTTTTTCCTAACATCTAAGATTAGCCATTATTAACAAATTAACACTCCCCATCCCACTCAGCCCCAGTGTAGTTTGGCATCAGGACAGCAACCATGCTGCTGTCTATGGAAGTGGTGGAAATGCAGTCAGGATGGGAGTTTGTAGCAAGCAATACGGAAGCTGTCTTCAGGCTGTGGTGGTTTGGGTGTTACTGCCCCCCCCCCNAAACCTGAGTCCCCAGGAGGGGCTCCCAACCGCCCTTCCACCTTTTCCCACCCCTCTACCTTACCCCAGACGTTGCCTTGTGCCCCAAGGAAGAAACGGAGGGTTGGCCAGGGGGATTTGGAAGCAAAGTGGATTAATCAGAAAGACGAAGGGTGAGGTTAGAGAGAAATGCAGCTCAAAGCCCAGGCTGTGCCCAAATGCCTTATCTGTGTTCACACTCTTGTTCTTCTACATCTCAGCAAGCCTATGAGTGTAGTAGACATCACCGTTGTTTCCCTTTCACAGCCTGTGATGTAATCCTTCTCACCAAAACATTCTAGCTAGCTTCAAACTAGCACACAGGCATAGTTAGACCTTGTATCAGCTGAACTGTACTGTCAAATTTCACCAGCTTTAACCAGCAAGATCAACAAAGGCAAATATGATGAATGGCTGGAGAGCAGCCCTGAGGAGAAGGACCTGGGGGTCTGGGTCGACAAGAAGCTCAACATGAGCCGGCAGTGTGCACATGCAGCCCAGACAGCCAACCGAGTGCTAGGCTGCATCAAGAGAAGTGTGGCCAGCAGGGCAAGGGAGGTGATTCTCCCCCTTTACTCTGCTCTCGTCAGACCCCACCTGGAGTACTGTGTGCAGTTCTGGAGCCCCCAATACAAGAAGGACATGGAACTGCTGGAGCGGGTCCAAAGGAGAGCCACGAAGATGATCAGAGGGCTGGAGCACCTCTGCTATGAGGACAGGCTGAGAGAGTTGGGGCTCTTCAGCCTGGAGAGGAGAAGGCTTCGAGGAGACCTTATAGTGGCCTTCCAGTATTTGAAGGGAGCCTACAGGAAAGCTGGGGAGGGACTATTTACACGGTCTAGTAATGTTAGGACGAGGGGGAATGGGTTTAAGCTGGAAGAGGGGAGATTTAGACTGGATGTTAGGAGGAAGTTCTTTACAGTGAGGGTGGTAAGGCACTGGCACGGGTTGCCCAGGGAGGTTGTGGATGCTTCCTCCCTGGAGGTGTTTAAGGTCAGGCTGGATGAGGCCTTGGGCGAGCTGCTCTAGTGGGAGGTGTCCCTGCCTGTGGCAGGGGGTTGGAGCTGGATGATCCTTGAGGTCCCTTCCAACCTAAACCATTCTATGATTCTATGATTCTATAAATACACACACACACACACACACATTATTTGTCCTTTAGGTTAATATATTGACTAATTCATCAGACATAGCTATTTTACCTAACACAAGAGAGAAGACAGCCGCACAAGACCAGCAAAGGGAGCAGTTAGACAAAGCACTGCATGAAGCTGATACACGTGCTACCACTGAAAGGTGAGATACTACTCTCCTCCACAGGGCTAACATCATGAAACCGCTCCCTGGCCCTTACAGCTCGCATGAAAATAAACACACATGCACACACAGGCACACACAAATCATCCCCAAAACGACCAAATGTAACAAACTTGTCTCAAATTGTTTATTTTTAAAGCAAGTCTGGGACACCAGAGCTTAAAGTTCTTGTCTCCCTCCTGCAGGTGTTTTGGTTTCCTTTAATGATCATTATTAGAATGATTCCCTTCCAGGCTGGAAAATAGACAAATTGAAAACTCAGTTTTTAAATTTAATTTTCAAAGGAAAGGAAATCTGTTCCCCAATATGCTACCTATTTAGGCAGAGCAATCTAGCAAATAGATCAGTGCTTTTCTGCCAGTAATACCTGTAATTTTACAGAAGTTCCCATTCACCTGTGTTTCAGGAATGGATATTGCTTTAAAATACTACATTACTGTAGTAACTCGTGGTTTGGACCTGTCATCTGGATGTCTCTCTAATTTTAGAGACTGAAATCTCATTCCGGATACTACTCAATCAAAACCAAGTGTTTTGTAAGAACAATCTCACAAGCCTTAAAAACAGTATTCCTACTGATTTGAAATGCCTTTTTAGAATCCTATGTGGACTAGGAGATTTATTTACTCTTCAAAAACAGGTGGTTACACTTAACTGTATAGGAAGTGTTCCTACTTCTGATAACCCTGTATTGAGTTACCCAATCACATTCAGCCTTCTTCCATTCCCTAGTTGTTTTGGTCATCTAAATATTCTTCATAACTGACCTATATGCTTTTCCTGGGATGTTTTTTAACAGAGACCAGTGGGTTTACCATATAATCATCCCCAGCTTGCTGTTTACCCTCTGCCTGCAGCTTGTGCTAGTAAAGTAGGTAAGTAATTATATTCTTGTATTCACTGCTGCTGTACAAGCAAGAAATAAAAAAGGAGATAAAGCACACACTGAGATTACTACCAAAATGAAAAGATCTTAAAACTTTATAAGCCTTGGTACCTGATCAGTGCAGGGAAGCTGCAAAAGCAGCAGCTCTCTGCTCAATTCTAGCTTGCTAGTGGCCAGGAAAAATGTTTCACTCTGTAGATAACACCCTGTAGTTAAAGTAGCTTGCATATCACCAACCATACCTAGCTCAAAGCGTGGTGCTTTGGGTGCTTAAGCATTCAGTATTAGGGTACATCATGGATGTTAGAATATATGGTATGACTTCTATGCCCTAAATGATCATATCTCATCGGCATGAACTAGTAATTATCTTCAATGTATCCTGAATAACCTATCTCACTTTCACAGTCTTGCCTGTCTCGCTTTTATAGTCCAGGTAGACCAAACTTGGACCTCTCTGAACTATACCTAGCAGTTCTGCAAGTCATGCAATAGAAACATAGAATCAACCAGGTTGCAAGAGACCTCCAAGATCATCCAGTCCAACCTAGCACCCAGCCCTAGCCAGCCAACTAGACCATGGCACTAAGTGCCTCATCCAGGCTTTTCTTGAACACCCCCAGGGACAGCAACTCCACCACCTCCCTGGGCAGCCCATTCCAATGCCAATCACTCTCTCTGNTGAGAGAGTCATTGGCTACTGGAATGGGCTGCCCAGGGAGGTGGTGGAGTCGCCGTCCCTGGAGCTGTTCAAGGCAGGATTGGATGTGGCACTTGGTGCCATGGTCTAGCCTTGAGCTCTGTGGTAATGGCTTGGACTTGATGATCTATGAGGTCTCTTCCAACCTTGGTAATACTGTGAGACTGTGAGACTGTGTCCCCTTGTTGTATTGCTGGTTGCCTGAATATGCCTCAAAATCCTGTCAACACTAAAACAGTTTTTTGGACTGAATTTTGTTTGAATGCAAGCTTCAAGAAGAAGGCAGTCACTACATTGTTCTGTCTCCCATTGCCATTGCAGTCTCTTATTTTGGTACAGAAATCACGTAATTAGATAACGTGGATATGATTACTTGACTGACCTTACAAAGAGAACAATAAAAACTACAATAGGCAATTATTTCCTACAGTCTCTCAGTTTACTTAACATGAGGACATTACACAAAGCACATTAAAAGTAAACTACATCTATTAACGTACTACACAAAACTACTGAAAGAATAAATGGGTTTAAACCCCACACCGTTAACATTATACTCATATCCCGCAGGTCACTTCAACTGACTCTAGGATACAAATAGCTGAACGAGAATCAGATTGACTGTGTATATCATTAAACTTTCAACATTCTTGAGCTTCAGAGAATTATTGAAACCCTGTACTTCCATTTTATGGCAATGTAATTCTAGAATGTTGTATGTTTGGTCTCAACAGGCTTTAAACTGTGCTTCTTTGAAGATAGCATGTGGGAGAATTTTCTTGCTAACAGGACATGAGCTGATAAACAGGAGAACCTGTGCTGCAAAGTGTCCTTGAGCCCATCCTGGATTCAGAATACCAGGTGCTGGGTGGCCCCCCAACACGCAGCTGCAGGGGGCTGAGCCTGCCAGATGCAGGGGTGGACACCATAGATTGTTTTGATACAGAGTGACCTATCTGTACCTTACATGTAACTCTGAGCCAATCTGTACCTTCCACTTGTGCCAACCTCTAACTAGTTGTGCACGCCTCTCCCAAGTAGCATATAAGCCGCTGTGTTGCCTGAATAAAGCGTACTGCACTGCTAGCAGCTAACTGAGTCGACTCCTCAGTACCCTGATCCTGCCGCCGCCGGCCTCCCGCGACCGCAATAGAGTATTATGGTATCTACATAAGCACTGCAGACCTACAGTACTGGTTTGAAAAGAACATTTGAAATGTCTGATGAAGATTTTTTTTTTCATTCATTGTAAGCTCGCAGTCTTTTTTAGGTCCTATTTCAACACTAATTACATACCATTATTCATATTGAACATAGCTGGTCCTCCTCTTCAGAAACACTTTCCCAAAGCACCTAGTTTCCCAAATTTATGCCATAATATTTAAAATTCTTCTAAAATCAGGTTCTGATGCAGCTTTTGTATTTACCAGTTCCCAAGTTCAATTCCTATTTGTCTCCCCATCACAATTCATAGCAGCCACTCTTACTATTTCTTCCTCTTTTAAGTCAAACAAAGAGTGGAAAAAGCCTGCCCTTTAACTTGAGTTTCCTACAAGCAGGTACAGGTCCCAAATGAAAACTTTCATTCCTTCTTAAATCACTCTCATTTTCATTAAAACAATCCTGTTAGGAAGTCACAGACCTCAGAGAATATGGTGAGAATTATCCTGCATTTCCTTGCACATTTTTGCAATCTGTGCTGCAGGTGAACGTTAAAAAAAACCCAACACCTTAATGAAAGCTATTCCTGTTCTCTAACCTCTTCTTTTCCACAGCAATATCCAAAGCATTCTCACTTTCTTTTCCTTTCTGTGGGCAGTTCAGGATGCAAGCTCCAACATTCTATATCACTCCTAGAAGTCTTAGTCGCCTTCGAGTCTGTTCCCAGCCAATCACCAAGACAACAGGTCATGATAATGAATGAGAGATCTGACCCAGAGTCAATCCACTCAGTCACCAAGTTATATTGGAATGACAAGTTAGACATATGCCTGGAATTCCCCATCAGCACATATAATCTTAATGAGCTTTGTCACCTGTAGCATCTCAGCCCTTTTCCTAGGCAAGTTGTCTTGTGCTCCTTTAAACAAACTGATATTATTAGTGGTTTTAGCTTACCTGGTGTCATCTGCCCCTTATTAAGACTGCGTCTCTCTTCAGAGCAGATGCTTCACAATACCGTCTCACAAAAAGTCTAAGTTTAATTCTTTTTGAGTTCTTTCTTAGAAATAAAATGTGAATGAGATCTGGCAGATCTGACCTGGGCCAGATAAATGATCCTTGTTGAAAACAATTTCCTTCTTAATCGTCAAATACTTCCAGTAATTTTTTGGTACCTATCTAAGTAGGCTGAGGGACAGCCTCTAAAGAGGCTGAGGGAGCTGGGATTGTTCTGCCTGGAGAAGAGGAGGCTCAGGGGGGACCTCATTGCTGTCTACAACTACCTGAAGGGAGGTTGTAGCCAGGTGGGGGTTGGTCTCTTCTCCTAGGCAACCAGCAATAGAACAAGGGGACACAGTCTCAAGTTGTGCCAGGGGAAGTATAGGCTGGATGTTAGGAGGAAGTTGTTGCCAGAGAGAGTGATTGGCATTGGAATGGGCTGCCCAGGGAGGTGGTGGAGTCACCATCCCTGGGGGTGTTCAAGCAAAGCCTGGCTGAGGCACTTAGTGCCATGGTCTGGTTGACTGGCTAGGGCTGGGTGCTAGGTTGGACTGGATGATCTTGGAGGTCTCTTCCAACCTGGTTGATTCTATTATTCTAAATGAGGAGCTAATGGGCTTCCAGTCCCTCAGTATCTTGAGATGGCACTTCTCACCCTGAAATTCTACAACACAGCTGCAGTCCTGGTGGCTACTTAAGACACCAGACTACGTATATACTTCTCCAAATTGTCTCCTGCATTGTGGATAGTAAGTTCAGGCTCATCTAAATGTGTGTCATCTTGAGTAGATAACCATGCGCTTAGAATGCCAATTTTGTTAACTACTGTCAAGGTGAGAAGTCAAGCCAGCTGAAAAGTCAAGCCAGCAAGTCAATCCACCAGTGACCAAGTGAAGCAGCAGAAGCTCAGCCTGAGTGAATAAAGAAGCTTTTGAAGGTTTTGCTGATAATTCTGCTGAGATGCTAAACAGTCCAATCATTTTTTTTGCTACAGGGCTTCTTCAAAGATTGGCACAATGTGTGCCAAGTTGCTTCAGTTAGAAAGGGACAAAACCAATACCCTACATTGACTCTTTTCACTAAACTTACAGAAACCTACTCAAGGTGGATGCTCTCTTCTGATGCTAGTTTGGAGAGGAAATACTGAAGTCTGATCTTGCCTTTAGTCAAATGAGCATCAAACATGTTCTGAAGCTGTTGCTTGTTACTGCTAAGCTTCAGAAAATGTGAAAGAGCTTACAGGTGTGATACAAACCAATTGCTCACACATAGTCCTTTCTTTTTCATCCTTTATCTGCAACTTACTATTTTTTTTCCACTGATAATAGCTTGGATCCTCTACAAAAGTCATCTTGAGATCCTGCAATATCACAGACAGGCTGTTTGGATCTTCAGCATGTATTATTCTTTCTCCTTTCTTAGGACCTTAGAAATAAGAGGGAATCACAAGCTTTGTGACTGGGGTGCTTTTTGTTTGTTTTGATTTGAGGTTTTGTTCCTTAGAATTTTGTCAAAACACTTCATTTCTGGACTTCCAATCCCATTCTGTGAGGAGTTACTCTCTCCTTTTTACACATAGTATAAAAAGACACCACCAATGAAGAGGCACCTATCTCCTTTAAAATGCCCCAAAGCAGAAGAAAACCTCAGTACCTTCTAAAGATCTCTATTCTGTGGATGGGAGTGCATTTTGTAACTCTTAAGTTTTTACAAATATACTTCTAATTAAGGGGAAGCTAAATGATAAATTCCTATTTTCATGGCCAGGAAAGTAAACACATTTCAACCAGTAAGATTATTCTACACCAAGCCAACTTCTAACAGTGCTTCTACATAAAAGATCAAGGCTAGGCAGGCACTGAAGGAAAACCACCAGCAACCGATCAAACAAAAAAACCCCAAGCCAGCAACCAATCAAACAAAAAAAAAACCCAAGCCATCCAAACAAACACCATTTTGCCTGGAGTGAAATACTTATCTCTGGTTTAGGTGTCTCTTTTCAGTATGTGCTGAATTTCAAACAAGTTTATAGAACCACAGAATGCCAGGGGCTGGAAGGGACCTCGAAAGCACATCCAGTCCAAACCCCTGCCAGAGCAGGGTCACCTATACCACATGACACAGGAACCCATCCGGGTGGGTTTTGAGTATCATCAGAGAGGAAGACTCCACCCTGTGAGGGTGAGAGAAGCCTGAAACAGGCTGTCCAGGGGAGCTGTGGAGTCTCCATCTTTGGAGATATTCAAAACCCACCTGGATGCATTCCTGTGTCATGTGGTATAGGTGAGCCTGCTCTGGCAGGGGATTGGAGTGGATAAGCTTTCGAGGTCCCATCCAAACCCTGACATTCTGTGATTCTGTGACCTGGATCTTTTTGGCCTAGTGAAAAGAAGACTTAGAGGGAGTCTAATCAATATTTATAAATACCTGAGGGCTGCGTGTCAGGAGGTGGGGGACAGGCTCTGCTCACTTGCTCCCTGTTATAGGACAAGGATGTAAGCTGCAGCACAGGAGGTTCCACCTCAACACAAGGAGGAACTGCTTTACTCTAAGGGATCCCAGAGCACTGGCACAGGCTGCCCAGAGAGGTTGTGGAGTGTCCTTCTCTGGAGACTTTGAAGACCTGTCTGGATGTGTTCCTGTGTGACCTGAGCTAGATTGTATGGTCCTGCTGTGGCAGGGGGTTGGATTCGATGATCTGTGGAGGTTCTTTCAACCCCTAACATCCTGTGATCCTGTGGAGACCCATAAAAAATTCCCCTATCTTCAAGCCACGTATTTCTTTAGCCACCATTTAACCTACTAAAGTGGACTAGGCAATATTACAATACTTTTGTTGTGCATAACAGTGCTCCTTAGTTCCTGACAAGTAAAAGAAGTCTCCTAAATTTACAGAGAGTATTACTGTAAGGAAGGACTTCATCTTCCCCCATCAAGCTCTGCTGCACAAGGAAGGAGAAAAAAAAATCCCAATAGAAGACAGATTAAACAAAATATGCACCACAAACTTTGGCCCTGACAGCGTAAATTGTGAGTAGACCTCAATAAAGCTAAGGATTGGGGTGCATAAGGCCACACCATCACAGCAAAAATATCAAGGCCCAAAGTATCTACAGCCTAGTTTCTCAACATACCTTTGAAATATAAGAATCATAGATACCTTAATGTGTTATATTGATTTTTATTACTATTCATCAGCATTGCCAATGTCATTTCGGTTATCTAAAGCTCATTTTGGTTATCAAAAGCAGCTCCACACATGCAATGAAATAAAAAAAAAAAATAGTGAACAAAGTTGCTTTAAAGAACAGATGGAAAACCAGTAACCTTTACATTTAGATGTGTATTAGCTAAGCCTGGCTACCTACTTCAACAGTAGCATCATAGAATCATAGAATCAGCCAGGTTGGAAGAGACCTCCAAGATCATCCAGTCCAACCTAGCACCCACTAGACCATAGCACTAAGTGCCCCAGCCAGGCTTTTCTTGAACACCTCCAGGGACGGTGACTCCACCACCTCCCTGGGCAGCCCATTCCAATGCCAATCACTCTCTCTGCCAACAACTTCCTCCTAACATCCAGCCTGAACTTGCCCTGGCACAACTTGAGGCTGTGTCCCCTTGTTCTGTTGCTGGTTGT
>WAAF01016522.1:0-14612 GCA_013400475.1 Tricholaema leucomelas
AGCAGTGCTGAGTACAGGGAAAGAATAACCTGAGCTTCCTCTGATGACTTTGGAGAAAACCTGTAAAACATCACTGGGGCATCCCTTGTAGGCACCAAAGGCAAGAGGAAAAGTTGCCAGGCTATGTTTTGCTTTCAGATCCTGTGGTTGTAAAATCAGCTTCCTATTTTTACAGGACCTGATGTAATTTTTGCATGGGAAGAGGCATTAATAGCTTATCTGGGCATTATCTTTGGGAGAAAAATCATTTAGCAGATATTAGCCATCTCTGGGTAGTAATGAGCCAGCGAAGAAAAATGTGTTTTGCTTAAGTGTTCATTAGCATTGCAAGTTTCACTTGCTTTAAAACAACTTGCATATTAAGTAGCAATAATGTAAGCCTCATTAGGGACTGCCCATATGTCTGGCAGGGAAGGGATACAGTGCTTTGGTGCTGTGAAAAAAGAAACTAAAGCCTTGCAGCAGTAAGCTGCTCCCAAACATTTCCACTGGCAATTCCATCCTGATGAGCTCCTTATGCAGGCAGAGGCTCCCACTTCAGCTACTGGGCTGACCTGCAGTCATTCCTCCTCTCCTGTGTGAATAACTACTGGCATCTCTCCTCATCTGTCAAGTGGAAGATTACTCTGCAAGTGCAAAATAGATTTCTGGTATGGCCATTACTAGATTCAGCTATTAGCAAAAGGAAGTGATATTCAAGGAAGAGTAGGGAAGGAGTAACTGTATTAAAGTGCAGAACTAAAGAGGTATTCATGCCAGGACAGATGGAGAATTATGCTCCAATTTACTGAGCTTTGCCTCAAAAAGTATCACAGAATCATGGAATGGTTTAGGTTGGAAGGGACCTCAAAGACCATCCAGGTCCAACCCCCTGCCATAGGCAGGGACACCTCCCACTAGAGCAGGTTGCTCAAGGCATCATCCAGCCTGGCCTTAAACACCTCCAGGGAGGTTGTGGAGCACAGAATCACCCAATTCAAATTCACATTGGGTGATTCTCTGCTCCACAACCTCCCTGGGCAACCTGTGCCAGTGTCTCACCACCTTCACTGCAAAGAACCCTTTCCTAACATCCAGCCTAAATCTCCCCTCTGTCAGTTCAAACCCATTCCCCCTCCTCCTGTCATTACCAGACCTTGTCAATAGTCCCTCCCCAGCCTTCCTGTAGCCCCCTTCAGATACTGGAAGGCCACTATAAGGTCTCCTCGAAGCCTTCTCCTCTCCAGGCTGAAGAGCCCCAACTCTCTCAGCCTGTCCTCATAGCAGAGCTGCTGCAGCCCTCTGAGCATCTTCACGGCCCTCCTCTGGACTGGCTCCAGCAGTTCCATGTCCTTCTTGTGTTGGGGGCTCCAGAACTGCACACAGGACTCCAGGTGGGGTCTGAGGAGAGCAGAGTAAAAGGGCAGAATGCTCAGAAGAGGAGGCTCAGGGCAGAGCTCATTGCTGTCTACAACTACCTGAAGGGAGGCTGTAGCCAGGTGGAGTTGGTCTCTTCTCTCAGGCAAGCAGCAATAGAACAAGGGGACACAGTCTCAAGCTGTGCCAGGGCAGGTCTAGGCTGGATGTTAGGAGGAAGTTGTTCTCAGAGAGAGTGATTGGCATTGGAATGGGCTGCCCAGGGAGGTGGTGGAGTCGCTGTCCCTGGGGTTGTTCAAGCAAAGCCTGAATGAGGCACTTAGTGCCATGGTCTGGTCGATTGGATAGAGCTGGGTGCTAGGTTGGCCTGGATGATCTTGGAGGTCTCTTCCAACCTGCTTGATTCTATGATTCTATATACATATATAATAAAAGATATGGTGTATTAATATCCAGACTCTACCAAGAGCAGAAGGATTCCACCCCAGACTGTAAGATGTGTTGTGTTTTTCGTGTCTCTAAGCAATGGATGTTGATATTTCCTGCAACTTCCAATGCAAAATCATTTTAATGTCTTCCAAGCATGCATTTTTATGAGGAATAAAGCTCCTGACCTTGAAACAGAGTCGTGCTAAGTAGTAATAACCTACCAAATATGCACAATCCAGTTTATCATTATGCCTCAGTTAGATGAGATTAGCTAATCACACAGCTTATTTTCAAGCATCTAGACACTGCTGTTGCTTGTTTGCAGCCCTGGCAAACAAACCTCAGAAGGATTAAAAACATGATTAAGGATTTATTTAGCTTTTCTTTAAATATCTGCAGCCTCATAGTATGAAAGAGGCTTTTTAATCACCTACCCAACTCTGCCTTTGTAATGCTGTCCACCAATTCTGGCTGGTTTGCTGGGAGAACCTACAGAGCCTGCTCTGACCCTCATTAGAGACAAGAATCAATGTCTCTTACAGACATCTGGGCATTCAACCAGGCTCCATCAGCATCTTTTCAATCACCAGCAACACTGCTCAGGCCACACCTTGAGTACTGTGTCCAGTTCTGGGCTCCTCAATTCAAGAGAGATGTTGAGGTGCTGGAACATGTACACAGAAGGGCAACAAGGCTGATGAGGGGCCTGGAACACAAACCCTATGAAGAGAGGCTGAAGGAGGTGAGGTTGTTTAGCCTGGAGAAGAGGAGGCTCAGGGCAGACTTCATTGCTGTCTACAACTACCTGAAGGGAGGTTGTAGCCAGGTGGGGTTGGGCTCTTCTGCCAGGCAACCAGCAATAGAAGAAGGGGGCACAGCCTCAAGATGTGGCAGGGCAGGTCTAGGCTGGATGTTAAGAGGAAGTTGTTGTCAGAGAGAGTGATTGGCATTGGAATGGGCTGCCCAGGGAGGTGGTGGAGTTGCTGTCCCTGGAGGTGTTCAAGCAAAGCCTGGATGAGGCACTTAGTGCCATGGTCTGGTTGATTGGATAGGGCTGGGTGCTAGGTTGGACTGGATTAGCTTGGAGGTCTCTTCCAAGCTGGTTGATTCTATTCTATTCTAAGCAGAGAACTTTCAGCTTCATCTCACAGTCGTAAGTCCTGTTAACTCTTTCATTTTAAAGGCAGTCTTTGGGGAAGCAGAGGTGATTGCACTCTTGGAGAAAGAGCAGACCTGCTCTGGTGTGGCTTTTTGGTGGTAGCTCTTATGCCAGTGTACAGGGGAAGTATTTTTATCCTTAAGTTTTGGATGGGCAAACTGAGCATGAAGTTATGCAGCGTGCCTGAGCAGATCCATCAGTTCACCACTGGTAGATGTGGGAATCCTGCTGTCTTGGCAGCACTCCTCCTTCCTGCCCTCACCCCTGCTGCTGCCTACGCAGCTCCTGCTACCCTTTGCACAGCCTGAGACATCCCCTCGAGCCAGTCCAACCTACTAACCCATCAGAAACCATCCCTGATCTCCACCCAGTTAGCAAGTTTGCAGCAGTAACCCCAAAGCCACACTTTCGCACCTCCAAAGCCAACTTAACACAGAGGACAGCCATGATATTTTCACAGCACGGTGTAAAAGCATCAGCACCCAGCCTGATCTTGCCCCCCACTCACACAAGCCAAGAGGAACCTCACTAGCACATAAAAAAAGCCTTATGTGAGGAGAGACTCACAGATTCAAGATCTCTGGGTGCCACAAATTGCTTCTGCCTTTCTGGGTTGCACAGGCGCTGCCCACTCAGCACCTTGGATGCTGTCTCTGAGAGGGAAGAGGGAAAATCAAATCAAAGGCTAAGAACAAAGAAGGTCATTCAGGAGCTGTTTCAATCCTATCTTTATTTCAGCCACAGCCCCCAGGAGCTAAGATCAGGAAAGACTTATTAGATCATCCAAGTCAACTACCAGCCAAGGCAGAGCACACTCTGTAGTATTTTCTTGAGGGCTTTTATCCAGCTTGTATTTAAATGATTCAAGGAATGGGGATTCCATGATCCACCAGGCTTTGTTTTGTTGGAAAACCATGCTGACAGCAGCCTTACATCTCCTTCTGCTCATTTCCATGCCATTCCTGCTTGTCCTGCCTCCTTCTACCAACCACTGTATTTTTGGAGCAGCCTCCTTGTCCCTGCCCTATGCTACACTGGTGACAGGATGGAGTGAGGGGAAAGGACTCCTGTGGAAAGCAGCTTTAAGCACAAGTATATCTCCAAGATCTTAGAATCATAGAATCATAGAATCAAGTAGGTTGGAAGAGACCTCCAAGCTCATCCAGTCCAACCTAGCACCCAGCCCTGGCCAATCAACCAGACCATGGCACTAAGTGCCCCAGCCAGGCTTGGCTTCAACACCTCCCAGGATGGTGACTCCACCACCTCCCTGGGCAGCCCATTCCAATGCCAATCACTCTCTCTGACAACAACTTCCTCCTAACATCCAGCCTGGACCTCCCCTGGCACAACTTGAGACTCTGTCCCTGTGTCCTGTTGCTGGGTGCCTGGGAGAAGAGCCCAACCCCACCTGGCTACAGCCTCCCTTCAGGTAGCTGCAGACAGCAATGAGGTCTGCCCTGAGCCTCCTCTTCTGCAGGCTGCACACCCCCAGCTCCCTCAGCCTCTCCTCACAGGGCTGTGCCCCTCCCCAGCCTTGCTGCCCTTCTCTGGACACCTTCCAGCACCTCAACACCTCTCTTGAATTGAGGAGCCCAGAACTGGACACAGCACCCAAGGTGTGGCCTGAGCAGTGCTGAGCACAGGGGCAGAAGAACCTCCCTTGTCCTGCTGCCCACACTGCTCCTGAGCCAGCCCAGGATGCCATTGGCTCTGCTGCCCACCTGGGCACTGCTGCCTCATCTTCAGCTACTCTCTACCAGCACCTCCAGGCCCCTTTCTGCCTGGCTGCTCTTGGGAATATCTGTTCCTCACTTGCTGGCACAAAACACAGCACTCTTGGGAATATCCTGAGAGGTTTAATGAACAAAGTGGTGATCTTAACAAAGCAGATACCTTGCTCTGCAGTGTCACTACTGACAGCTGAATTATACCCCTCTCTTGAGCTTTCACTGGAGTCATTCAGGCCTCTTTTAAGCATCCCTTCCTTTCCAACCCTCCCGCCCTAACTGACAGGCTTCCAATCTGGCCAAGGGAGCTTTTGTTCCCCTGGCCCACTCCAGAGAAACGAGGCCCTCTGCAAATTGCAGACCAGCCTTTCAATTAGATTTCTATAGTAATGCTGGCACATTAGTTCCACTTATCCTTGGTTAATAGTTCAGCTTATATTCAAACAGCCATTAACATAAAATCAACACAGCAATTTGCTATGAATTCTCATATCATTAATCCATTTAAAGTGGGTACACAGTTCACACTCCAAATTCCCTTAATTATTGACTAAATAACATTTAAAGAGGCCATGGGCTTTTGCTCCATTAGAATGCAACCTTAGTTGTTGTTTTCTTTCCCCCCCCTCCCTGCTGGTACAGGTTTTTTTTTTGCAGAAGTTAATTTTGCAAGGCTTAGGTAATGCTTGGAGGTGTCACCTTTGTGAGTAACCCTCAGCTAATTGTAGTGTTCAGTCTCCTCAGGAGCAACCTTACAGAGCTCATTGCCTGGTTGGCTCAACCAGTTTGGGGAAAGAGAAGAAACGTCCATGATGGACTATGTAAAGTGAACCCTGTTTGCCCAACCTCCTCTGCAGGAGGCAGCTCAGAGCATCCCAGCCAGGAGCACCCTGGGGGGTCTCCATTCAGACTCCTCCATTACCTTGGGGACAACAACCTGAAGGGAGGCTGTAGCCAGGTGGGGTTGGGCTCTTCTGCCAGGCAACCAACAACAGAACAAGGGGACACAGTCTCAAGCTGTGCCAGGACAGGTCTAGGCTGGATGTTAGGAGGAAGTTGTTGTCAGAGAGAGTGATTGGCATTGGAATGGGCTGCCCAGGGAGGTGGTGGAGTTGCCATCCCTGGAGGTGTTGAAGCAAAGCCTGGATGAGGCACTTAGTGCCATGGTCTGGTTGATTGGCCAGGGCTGGGTGCTAGGTTGGACTGGATGATCTTGGAGGTCTCTTCCAACCTGGTTGACTCTATGATTCTATGTTCTTCACTGGTGGCAGCCACAAGCCCCACCAAGGAATGGAAGATAATTACATCTTCCTTTGTGTCTGATATAATTAGCTCCCTAGCTCTGCCATGGGCAGTGGATACATCATGATAAGCTCTAAAAGCCACAGACAAAATGACTATTTTCATCCAAACTGTCTATGGAGAATCTTGGTTCCCTCTCTGATTTGATCCAATGCTTTATCTTTTCCCTCACTCTTTCCTTTCCCTCACTGTTGTCGTCCAGGGAGAATGATGTTGTTTGCACATCAGCTGCTGTTAGAGGGCAAAAGCAAGCAGCAAGCACTTCAGCCTGAAAAATGTCAGGTTGGGACTTGTCTGAACCCACACACAATTTGTGCCACTGTTGGAAGTCTTTCCTGGAGTCTCATCTACCTCCTGTGGCTCCAGTGGGATGTGAGAGCATGATCATACAATCACAGAATCATAGAACAGTTTAGGTTGGAAGGGATCTCAAGGATCATCCAGCTCCAACCCCCTGCCATAGGCAGGGACACCTCCCACTAGAGCAGGCTGCTCAAGGCCTCATCCAGCCTGGCCTTAAACACCTCCAGGGAGGAAGCATCCACAACCTCCCTGGGCAACCTGTGCCAGTGTCTCACCACCCTCACTGTAAAGAACTTCCTCCTAACATCCAGTCTAAATCTCCCCTCTGCCAGTTTAAACCCATTCCCCCTCGTCCTGACATTCCCAGACCTTGTCAATAGTCCCTCCCCAGCCTTCCTGTAGGCTCCCTTCAGATACTGCAAAGCCACTCTAAGGTCTCCTGGAAGCCTTCTCTTCTCCAGGCTGCAGAGCCCCAACTCTCTCAGCCTGTCCTCATAGCAGAGCTGCTGCAGCCCTCTGAGCATCTTCGTGGCTCTCCTCTGGACTGGCTCCAGCAGTTCCATGTCCTTCTTGTGCTGGGGGCTCCAGAACTGCACACAGGACTGCAGGTGGGGTCTGAGGAGAGCAGAGCCAAGGGGCAGAATCCCCTCCCTTGCCCTGCTGCCCACACTGCTCTTGCTGCAGCCCAGCACAGGGTTGCTGTCTGGGCTGCACTCACACTGCAGGCTCATGTTGAGCTTTTCATCACCCCAGACCCCCAGGTCCTTCTCCTCAGGGCTGCTCTCAGCCATTCCCCACCCAGCCTGGAGCTGTGCCTGGGATTGCGCTGATCCTCTGGGGAGGATCAAGAAAGGATCTGAGAGCTGTGGGGAAATGTGCATGGCTGCCATAGTGTAAAGTCTCTTCCAGGCCCCTGTGTGGTTGGGATGCTTCACTGAGGGTCTCTGGTGACAACAAAAGAGAGTGCTCAGCACCACACAGAGCTCCAGGCTGGATTCCACCTTGCTGTTGTGCAAGGCTTAGACCCAGGCAAGAGGTAAATCCAAGATGGATGTGCTGTTAGCTAAAAGTCCTCAAAAACCATTTTGAGCCATTCTGTGATTGTGGCAGCTCATTTTGTTTACCTTGGCACCACTTCTGCTCAACCTGGTGACACAGCAAGCTGCATCTCACAGAACAAACCTACAGACACATATGAGGAGAGGCTGAGGGAGCTGGGGGTGTGCAGCCTGCAGAAGAGGAGGCTCAGGGCAGACCTCATTGCTGTCTACAACTACCTGAAGGGAGGCTGTAGCCAGGTGGGGTTGGGCTCTTCTGCCAGGCAAGCAGCAACAGAAGAAGGGGACAGAGTCTCAAGCTGTGCCAGGAGAGGTCTATGCTGGATGTTAGGAGGAAGTTGTTGTCAGAGAGAGTGATTGGCATTGGAATGGGCTGCCCAGGGAGGTGGTGGAGTCACCATCCCTGGAGGTGTTGAAGCAAAGCCTGGATGGGGCACTTAGTGCCATGGTCTGGTTGATTGGCCAGGGCTGGGCGCTAGGTTGGGCTGGACGAGCTTGGAGCTCTCTTCTATGATTCTGTGATTCTATGATCTATGCTAAACACACTTTGCACTTCTCCAAAGATACCAGGGCAAACCAGGCACCCCTGCACTGCCCACAGTACACTGACAGCACTATATTGGCGTGAAAGCCTCACTGTAATAGGCACCACTGGAGAGTAATTGCTGGAGAAGGGTTATTGGCAGCCTAGGAGGCTGCTCTGCTCTTCCCTACCTTTCACAAAGAAGCAAATGCTTGGAGGATCACATCAATGGAAAGGAGCCAGGCTTTGTTAGTGTGCTCTTTCCAGACATCAGCAAAAGCAGAATCAGATGCACAGGTGTGCTAGTTTGAGGCTAACTGGAATATTTTAATGAGAGAAATTAGCTAATAGGCTGTGAAAAGAAAGCAATGGTGATGTCTGCTGCACTCATAGGTTTGCTGAGATGTATAAAAACCAGGACACAAACCTAGATAAGACAGAGAGTCTCTATCTGTTGGAGTGGGTGTCTGTGTCTTGTCCCTGGGCTTCTGCTGCTGGGTAACCCAATTAATCATTCTGCTTCTAAACCTCCTTGTTGATCCTCCAAACTCACTCTGCATGTAAGGAAGACTCTGGAATAATGTAAAGGGGTGGAAAGAAGGTGGAAGGGTGGTTGGGAGCCCCTCCTGGGGACTCTGATTTCTGGGAGGGCTGCTGTGTTTCTGTATTGACTTTAACTTGTATATTTCTACCAGGCAAGCAGCAACAGAAGAAGGGGACAGAGTCTCAAGTTGTGCTGGGGGAGGTCTAGGCTGGATGTTAGGAGGAAGTTGTTGTCAGAGAGAGTGATTGGCATTGGAATGGGCTGCCCAGGGAGGTGGTGGAGTTGCTGTCCCTGGAGGTGTTGAAGCCAAGCCTGGATGAGGCACTTAGTGATTCTGTTTTCCACAGCCTCCCTGGAGGTGTTTAAGGCCAGGTTGGATGAGGCCTTGAGCAACCTGATCTGGCAGGAGGTGTCCCTACCTATGGCAACGGCTTGGAACTAGATGATCCTTGAGGTTCCTTCCAACCTAAACCATTCTATGATTCTATAACTCCAAGGAAGCAAATGGAGGCTGTTTGGGCGCAGCAGAGGAGCAGGTCAGGGTGCAGAGCACACCCACAGGCTGCCCAGCAGATCTGCAGCAGACAGATCCCCTGCACAGTGACTCAGGCTGCGTGTCCCTAGAGCCGCGGGTCGGTGCCTGCGCTGCTGGCACACACAGGCTGCCCAGGCAGGCAGCGCTGCCAGCACTAATGGTCTCACTGCGCTGCTGCTCATCCTCGAGCGCCCAGCCTGGGACATGTCTGGACAAACAGGGCTGCTGAGCTGTAGCCTGCAGCCAGCACGAACTCAGCAGCAGGAGTGGAAAAGTACTTTGTTCCCAGACTGATCCGTTCGCTCCCACCAGCTGCTCTCCTTCCTACCTCCCTCTTCCCCTCTACACTGTATGTGACTGAACATAACCTAGCTTGGAGAGCTGCCCTGCTTTGATGGCTCTCAGCAAAAGACAGGCTAGGAGAGTTGGGGCTCTTCAGCCTGGAGAAGAGAAGGCTTCGAGGAGACCTTGGAGTGACCCTGCCCATGTGTCCCTGCCCATAGCAAGGGAGTTGCAACTAGATGATCCTTGTGGTCCCCTCCAGCCCTGACTGATTCTATGAGTCTATGGCCTTTTGCTATCTGAAAGGGGCTACAGGAAGGCTGGGGAGGGACTATTGGTAAGGTTTTGTAATGACAGGAGAAGAGTAATGGGTTTAAACTGGCAGAGGAAACATTCAAAGTAGATGTTAGGAAAGGGTTCTTTGCAGTGAGGGTGGTGAGACACTGGCACAGGTTGCCCAGGGAGGTGGTGGAGCACAGAATCACCCAATGTGATCTTCGATCAGAGGTATCTGCTGTAACATAAAGCAGATAGAATGAGTCAGGGTTGGAAGGGACTACAAGGATCATCCAGTTCCAACCCCCCTGCCATGGGCAGGGACACCCTACCCACAGCCTCATCCAACCTGGCTTTAAACATTTCCAGGGATGAGGCTTCCACCACCTCCCTGGCAACCCATTCCAGGCTGTCACCACCTTTATGCCGATGAACTTCTTCCTAATATTCAGTCTGAATCTGCCCATTTCCAGCTTTGTTCCATTCCTCCCAGTCCTATCACTACTTGACTGCCTAAAATGTCCCTCCCCAGCTTTCTTGTAGGCCCCCTTCAGATACTGAAAGGCCACAATAAGGTCACCTCAGACCTTTCTTTATCACTGGGAGGCAGAAGTTAGGCAAACACTCATAACCCCCCGGATGGTGTTTGCACCTAGCAGGCATTACCAGCAAGGCACCACACCCCAATCTGCTTTGTCTGTCTGGCACAAGCAGAACAAAGAAGAGCAATACCTCATTTCATTTCCATGTTTGCATGAGGACAACATTAACCCTGCTTGCTGCATCTGCTGCTTGGAAGGTAGGGACACATTTATGCTCATGGCTTTACCATGGATGGAAGAGGAAATTTGTTCATACCAATCTACAGAACAGATTAGGATTTTAATCCAGTGGATGGTTTAGACAGAAGGGCTTTTCTTAATGCCTTGGATTTCCCTTTTCCTCACTTTTTGCAGTGTCAGGCCAACTATTGATTCTTTTTCTATCTGTGCTGAGCCATGCCCATTCCCCAGGGAAAAATATCCTCCCCCCCCAAAAACTCCATATCCTTCAGCAAGGCCTTTGATGCCGTCTGCCACAACAAGCTCCTGGCACAGCTGGTAGCTCATGGCTTGGACAGATTCACTCTGATATGGGTCAAGAACTGGCTGGAGGGCCAGGCTCAGAGAGTGGTGGTGAATGGTGCCACATGCAGCTGGCAGCTGGCACTGGTGGTGTGCCCCAGGGATCAGTGCTGGGCACAGTCCTGCTCAATATCTTTATTGACGATCTGGACCAGGGGATTGAGTCCAGCATCAGTAAGTTTGCAGATGACACCAAGCTAGGAGCAGGTGTGGAGGTGTTGGAAGGTAGGAGAGCCCTGCAGAGGGACCTTGATGGGTCCATCCAGGTTGGATGGGTGGGCAAAGGCCAATGGGATGAGATTTAACAAGGACAAGGGCAGGGTTCTACACTTTGGCCACAACAACCCCAAGCAGCACTACAGGCTGGGGACAGAGTGGCTGAGAGCAGCCAAACAGAGAGGGACCTGAGGGTGCTGGTAGATAGCAGCTGAGCATGAGGCAGCAGTGTGCCCAGGTGGGCAGGAGAGCCAATGACATCCTGGGCTGGCTCAGGAGCAGTGTGGCCAGCAGGACAAGGGAGGTTCTTCTGCCCCTGTGCTCAGCACTGCTCAGGCCACATCTAGAGTCCTGTGGCATTGGAATAGGCTGCCCAGGGAGGTGGTGGAGTCACTGTCCCTGGAGGTGTTCAAGAAAAGACTGGATGGGGCACTTAGTGCCATGGTCTGGTTGATTGGATAGGGCTGAGTGACAGATTGGCCTGGATGACACTGGAGGTCTCTTCCAACTTGGTTGATTCTATGATTCCTTCCCAGAGCTGAGAGTTCACCCTTCTTTTTATAGAATCATACTTCCCTGGTATCTCTGCTCCACCTGAAATCTTTAAATCCTCTCATAATTTTCATCTAGAGCTCTGTGATCTACACAGTCTTGATCATTTCCTCTTAAATAAATGAGGTGCAGAAAGACTGAAGCACCTGAATATGCAATAAGTAATTCTGTGTTAATGAAAGGACTTAAAACCATATCCACTAAATCCTTGATGGTGCCCAGACCACTGCAATTTTGCCTGTAAGAGCATTTTATTGCAGCCCTGGGTTACAACTGGACAACTTGGAGGATGTGTTCAGACCAATTCCTCTTCTGCATCAGAGCAAAACACCAACATTTCAAAACCAATGTTTCAAAGTCATAGAATCAAACAGGTTGGAAGACAACTCCAAGATCATCCAGGCCAACCTAGTACCCAGCCCTAGACAATCAATCAGACCTTGGCACTGAGTGTCCTATACAGGCTCTTCCTGAACACCTCCAGGGATGGCAACTCCACCACCTCCCTCGGCAGCCCATTCCAATACCAATCACTCTCTCTGGCAATAACTTCCTCCTAGCATCCAGCCTGGACCTGCCCCAGCACAACTTGAGACTGTGTCCTCTTCTTCTGTTGCTGCTTGCCTGGCAGAAGAGCCCAACCCCACCTGGCTACAGCCTCCCTTCAGGTAGTTGTAGATAGCAATGAGCTCTGCCCTGAGCCTCCTCTTCTGCAGGCTGCACACCCCCAGCTCCCTCAGCCTCTCCTCACAGGGCTGTGCTCCAGGCCTCTCACCAGCTTTGTTGCTCTTCTCTGGACACCTTCTAGTACCTCAACAAGTCCCTTGAATGGAGGATGAGATGCCTTGCAATAGAAATTTTGGAGGCAATACTTGGTTTGCATTTATCACAACATTTGGCTTCTGCATGAATTACTTATTTTCACTCCTGACAGTTTCTATGACAGTAGGAAAAACAGAATTTGAAATTCCCCAAGGGGGGATTGGAGGTTCCTGTTTGACTACTTCAGACATGGACCATCTTGATCCTGCAGTAATTTTCTTGTCCTTTATTTTCTCTCTTTATTTCCCCCCCACCCCTTCCATCTACAACAGCAACAAGAAGAAGATGACTAAACATGATTTCACAAACAGTTTTGGTTCTGGTGAAATCCAGCTCCTGATAGAAAGATACTCAATGAACATTCCTATGATCAGCCCTATCTTGTTGTCAGAGGTAGCAATCGACTGAATGCCAGCAGCTGAGCAAGCAGATTTTGCTCTGCATTTTTTGTTCACAGATGTGCTTGTACTGCCCAAGCACAGAGCTGCTGCAGCACTCTCCCACATCTGTTCTCCTTTCTCCTTCTTTTGCTTCACCAAGACATTTTTTGGCTGCAGCAGAGTGGGAGGTAAGGCTTGAGTTGGTCGAGCTGCTGTTCACAGCAGGATTCTAGAAGCACAGGGATTCTCAGGCTGTGCACAAGGCTTTCAAACCAGAGGTGTCTGCCCTAATATAAAGCAGATAGAATCAGTCAGGGTTGGAAGGGACCACAAGGATCATCCAGTTCCAATGTCCCTGCCATGGGCAGGGACACCTCACACTAGATCAGGCTGGTCAGAGCCTCATCCAACCTGGCTTTAAACAATTCCAGGGATGAGGCTTCCACCACCTCCCTGGGCAACCCATTCCAGGCTCTCACCACTCTCATGCTGAAAAACTTCTTCCTAACATCCAGTCTGAATCTACCTATTTCTAACTTTGCTCCATTCCTCCCAGTCCTATCACTACTTGACTGCCTAAAAAGTCCCTCCCCAGCTTTCTTGTAGCTCCCTTCAGATCCTGGNGTGAAGCCAGGACCAGAGTTGATATTTAGAGTGAGATATTTATAATCCTGATCATTTTTTCACTTCATTGAAAGAAATTGTGGTGGATGTTGGTATGAAAGAGTTCTGCAGAGAGGTCACAAAGAGGTGGTAGAAACTGGCTGCTTGTAATGAGAGATGAAAACTCCTGTTTAAGGACAGCAAACTTTTCCCTATGCAGCTAAGAAAGGCAACCTATAAAGATTAAATGACCCCTAATATTATTGATTTATTCATAATGCTTAGCAGAAACACAGATTGGAAACAGAAAATCAAGGCAGTTTATTTTTTTTTTAAGTGCTAATGACAAAATGCTTTAAACTCTGCATTAGCTGCAACCAACACAGTGCCTTTGATTCCACTAATCGATGTTAATTGATTAATTGAATGTACTTCATCTTTGTGGCAGAGTGCAGCCAGCAGGGCAAGAGAGGGGATTCTGCCCCTTGGCTCTGCTCTCCTCAGACCCCACCTGCAGTCCTGTGTGCAGTTCTGGAGCCCCCAACACAAAGAGAATATGGAAGTGTTGGAGCCAGTCCAGAGGAGGACACCAAGATGCTCAGAGGGCTGCAGCAGCTCTGCTATGAGGACAGGCTGAGAGAGTTGGGGCTCTGTAACCTGGAGAAGAAAAGGCTTCAAGAAGACCTTGGAGTGGGCTTACAGTATCTGAAGGGGGCTACAGAAAGGCTGGGGAGGGACTATTGACAAGGTCTTGTAATGACAGGATGAGGAGGAATGGGTTTAAAATGGCAAAGGGAGATTCAAAGTAGATGTTAGGAAAGGGTTCTTTGCAGTGAGGGTGGTGAGACACTGGCACAGGTTGCCCAGGGAGATCATGGAGCACAGAATCACCCAATATGATCAAAGATCAAAGATCACATTGGGTGATTCTGTGCTCCACAACCTCCCTGGAGGTGTTCAAGTCCAGGTTGGATGAGGCCTCAAGTGACCTGTTTTAGTGGGAGGTGTCCCTGCCTATGGCAGGGCATTGGAACTTGATGAGCTTTGAGGTCCTTTCCAACTTAACCCATTCTATGATTCTGTGATTCAGATTTCATTGCCAGCATATTTTGTCACTTTCCATTACTATCCATTTTGGAAAACATCTGATGATATTTCACTCCTGAACACCCTTCTAGTTCAGTCTCACTTTCATCCTCTGATTAATTACCTGGTGTCAGCAAAGCTGGAGTCCTATTTCTCATAAGGAGATGGCCCCATTGCCTGCCAGCCAGATGCTGACCACCCAGCTCTCCTGCTTCAAGGGATTCCAGCACACAGACACATCTATAACATGGCACATCCAACTTGAGCAAGAGTTAATCACTTCTCTGCTGAGTCTCTGAGATCAATGGGATGAGATTTAACAAGACCAAGTG
>WAAF01016526.1:0-23435 GCA_013400475.1 Tricholaema leucomelas
GCTGTAGCCAGGTGGGGGTTGGTCTCTTTTGGCAGACAACCAACAATATCAAGTTATGCTAGGGCAGATATAGTCTGGGTGTTAGTGTTGCCAGAGAGTGACTGGTATTGGAATGGGCTGCCCAGGGAGGTGGTGGAGTCACCATCCCTGGAGGTGTTGAAGAAAAGCCTGGCTGAGGCACTTAGTGCCATGGTCTAGTTGATTGTCTAGGGCTGGGTGCTAGGTTGGACTGGATGATCTTGAAGGTCTCTTCCAACCTGGTTGATTCTATGGTTCTGTGAATTCCTTAGCTGCAGTAACCACACACAGGTAGCCACAAGCTGGTTCAGCTTTTCTCATATGCAGCCAATCTGTGACACATATATATATATATAAATAGTTTCATTTAGATTGTTTATTTTCTGTGCAACCTCTCTTTTAAACCATCCAAGTTGGTGTTTGACATTGATTAAAGGGTTCTGAGACAGAAACTTTGCACCTTTTCTCCTTTCATCATCCTATTTGGTATGCAATTCTGTAGGTAGTTTCTGTAGCTTCAGCTCTTCAAAGAACAGAAGTTCAAAGTCTGAGTCTACAGACAGAATTTTTGACTCAAAAGCACAGATCTCATCAATGTAGAGACTTGCTGTTAACCACACACTCAATTCTTGGAGATTTGACTGGCTTACATCTGCAAATTAGTTAGGTGCATATCTGGGATGTAGTAACTGCACTCCAGACATCAGGAGAGGCTGGTACCTGCAGCAGGGCTACTCTTCACCTCTCATGACTCCCTAGAAATATCAGTTTTATTAATGTGGATTAAAAAAAAGTGCAGTGTGAGCTTTGGATTTATTTTATATTTTTTAACCTTTCTGAAATAACCACAACAAAATTAATATTATGGTTTCATCACCCTTTTTTTTTTCCTGACATTCTCATGCCTTCTGGCTGGAGGTGCTGCAAGACCCACAAACAAACCCCCATCATGTGCAAGGTCCTTCACCTGGGTCAGGGCAGCCCCAAGTACTGCTACAGGTTGGACAGTGAGTGGCTTGAGAGCAGCCCTGGGGAGAGAGATTTGGGGCTGCTAGTGCATGACAAGCTCAACATGGGCCAGCAGTGTGTACTTGCAGCCCAGAAAGCCACCTGTGTCCCAGGCTGCACCAAGAGAAGTGTGGCCAACAGGTCGAGGGAGATGATTCCCCCCTCTACACCACTCTGGTGAGACCCCAATTGGAGTACTGAATCCAATTCTGGAACCTCCATTATAAGAAAGACCTAGACATGCTGGGATGTGTCCAGAGAGGGGCACAAGGATGGTAAGGGAGCTGTGTGCTAGTTTGAGCCTAGCTATGTTTTGGTGAGAAGGACTAGATTACATGCCATGGAAGGAAAACAAGGCTGATATCTACCTCACTCATTGGCTTGCTGAGATGTATAAGAATCAAAACATAAAGGCAGCACTTCTGCTGGGGAGCTCTGAGCTGCATCTCTCTCTAACCTCACCCTCCATTTTTTTTNAGCACCTCTCCTACGGAGACAGACTGGAGAGTGTTGGGGATGTTCAGTCTGGAGAAGAGAAGGCTCTGAGGAGACCTTTTTGAGGCTTTGCAGTATCTGAAGGGGACCTACAGGAAGGCTGGTGAGAGACTTTTTAGGATGTTGGGTAGTGATAGGTCTAGGGGCAATGGAGCAGAACTAGAAGTGTGTTTTTTTCAGACTGGATGTTAGGAGGAAATTCTTCTCCACAAGGGTGGTGACACACTGGAACAGGTTACCCAGGGATGTGATGGAAACCCTATCCTTGGAGGTATTTAAGGCCAGGCCAGATGGAGCTCTGAGAAACCTGATCCAGTATAAGGTGTCCATGCCCATTGCAAAGGGGTTGGTCCCTTCCAGCCCTGCCAATTCTATGTATTGACACTGTTCCCACTACACTGATCAATCAACTCATAATCAGGAAATATCTTTGCACAGTTTGGGAATACTCATCTCAGCAGTTCCAGTACATCAGCTGACCAATAAAGTTCGGAATCTCTGTGTTTTATGTTTCAGATGCAGTAGTAATAGTTCATAAAGATAAGATATTAAGCTAGCAAAGCCCCAGCATGTGACTCCCCAGGGTGGGAACTAAGCAGAGGAACATCTCCTAGTAGACTTCTCTTCATGTCAATAGCTGGAGAAAGTTATTCTAATTTGATATCTGCCTGATTTCTTCAGGAAATAAGATTTGGATTGAACTGCAGTTGCTCAGTCCCACAAGTGGTAATGCCTGTACCTGGCATCTAAGGAATTGAAGCAATTTTAAAAGATAAGCTACGCTTTCTGCCAGATTGTTGTAGTAGGCTTGATAGGCCTATAGGCTACATATATATATATAGCCTTGATAAGCTCATAGGCTTATACACGTCCTGGCTTGCTCAGGCATGTTTTTCTGCTCTCCTTTTGCTTTGGGGGAAAGAGGATGGAGAACCTGGAGCCATTGAGTCTAAGGACTCTGGTCTGCCCAGAACTGTTCTGCTATTGTGGTAAACAAGGTACACGTGCTTAGCTTGTGCTTGCCTTGTGCAAGGCATATGCTTTTCCCAAATTTGGGAAAAGCAAGCCTATGGTTTCACCTAATATGGTCAAACTTGGAAAACTACCATTCTGATTGGCTATTCTGTGTGCAAAGACCCAGTAGTCTTGGGCTGTATTGATAAAAAAGTTGAGCAGGTAGCGCAATGTGCTTGCTATTGTATGTGTGCTTGCCACTGCCAGCTGCCATTGCTCTGTTCCTGGCAATATACTGCCTTATTGCCTTCAGCAGCATTATGCTAAGGCTGTAAGCTAGCTGTGATGGTTTGGGTATCCCCCACCCCCCCCACTTTAGAAATCACCCAGACTAGACTCAGTTGGCTCTGGAAATTTCAATGAAGCTTGTATTTACTGGATTGCCTGGAAACTGCCTGCCTCAAGTTTACCAGGAACAGCCTCTAAATGCCTCCATGCCATCGGCCTGCATAGTCAGCGTGACATCATGCTAAGACTGCACGTTGCAAGACATCCTGCCTGCACCTGAAAGTCTCCTACCAAGATGGGAAGTCCTGGAGATACACAAATCATCCAGAGGAGCCAGGATAAAGTCAGAGATTATCTGCCTCCTTTCCCAGCACACTGTGAAGCCTGGAAAGAATCGGAAGCCCCAGCGGCTGCCAAGTAACAGTATTCCCTGAAAGTATTTGGGACTGTCTGAAGCTGTAGCTAGCTCTGTGAGTCAGGAGATAATTTTGTAAGTAAATATTTAAAGGCTCTTGTAAATCACCATTGCCTTTTGCCATAAGCAGAAAGGAGCTCCTCGAGTCCATCTAGTGGACAAGTGGTATATTGATTGCAAGTGGTACTTAACTGCAAGAATCTTCTCTTCCAGTTCAGTTAATGTTTATATTTTTGCTGATTGTTTTTAGATCTAGTTGTTATCTGTAAAATGTTCCCATAATCATCTAAAGAACCCATTATTGTTGAAATTGGTGGTTGGGAGTGGTGATTTCTGAATATCAAAATTAATAAACTCTTAATTTTGGAAAAGTATCATCTCGCCTTAGTTAATTACCTCTACATAACACAGATATGGCATCTTTAAACAAAAGTTTTTAAAAGTCAGAGACACCTACTGACTTTGGCCACAGCAAACCCAAACAGCGTGACAGGCTGGAGACAGAGTGGCTGGAGAGCAGCCAGGAGGAAAGTGACCTGGGGATACTGGTAGATAGTAGCTGAACACGAGCCAGCAGTGGGGCCATGAGAGCCAATGGCATCCTAGCCTGTATCAGGAACAGTGTGGCCAGTAGGACTCAATACTGGTCAGGCCACATTCTGAGCCCTGTGTCCAGTTCTGGGCTCCTCAATTCAGGATAGATGTTGAGATACTGGAATGTGTCCAGAGAAGGGTAATGAAGCTGTGGAGGGGCCTGGAACACAGCCCTGTGAGGAGAGGCTGAGGGAGCTGGGGGTGTGCAGCCTGCAGAAGAGGAGGCTCAGGGCTGACCTCATTGCTGTCTACAACTACCTGAAGGGAGGTTGTAGCCAGGTGGGGTTCAGTCTCTTCTGCCAGGCAACCAGTAACAGAACCAAGGGTCACAGTCTCAAGTTGTGCCAGGGGAGGTCTAGGTTGAATGTCAAGAGGAAGTTGTTGCCAGAGAGAGTGATTGGCATTGGAATGGGCTGCCCAGGGAGGTGGTGGAGTCATTGTTCTTGGAGATGTTCAAGAAAAGCCTGGCTGAGGCACTTAGTGCCATGGTCTAGTTGGTTGGCTAGGGCTGGGTGATAGGTTGGATTGGATGATAGGTTGGATTGGATGATCTTGTAGGTCTCTTCCAACCTGGTTGATTCTATGAATCTAAATATTTCCTCAGGTACTTTAGTGGTGGTTTTAAGTAGCTCCCATGCTAATCTATTCAAGTCTTTTCTGGCCTGCATTAGCATATCTGATCATCAGTGAGAATCAGTATCACTCCAACACTTGACTGATAAAGATGAAAGGTACTTTAAACCATCCATAAAACCAGTCTGTAGGCAATGTATGCTGATGTGCCTTTTCTGAGAGCAGCTGGCATTTGAATTTCAATTTTCCTGGACAAAAGTGATATACTGACAGAAGTGGACTATTTGTCAGGACCCTGCCTCTTTCCTGAGAACTGTGTGCATAAAAGGTGCAATTTCCAGCCACAAGTTAGTCTCTGAGAAGCCAGTTAAAGCATATATTGTGAAGCCCAGAGACACATGCCAAACCACTGACTGATTGCTAAAGATCACCTTCTTTCCCTTTTTGCTGACGGCTGTGTGTTTGTTATGCAATGGAAGCCTCTGTGCATGACAGCAACTACACAGCTATTTAGTCTGGATGTGCCTTCAAATTTCAGAGCTCTTTATAGTGAAAAAACAAGGGGAAACTATGGGGACTTTTTGTACCTGTCCTGGTGGAATAAACCTTTCCTGGCATCTGATTGTGTTTTGGAGAGAAAGCATAGTCTAGACTTCAGACTTGGCTTTAATTTAGACTTTGCTAGGTGGAAAATAAGAAGAGTTACAACCTAATATTTTCCCCATTAGACCTGGTATTAGTTTATCTGATCAGCTTATCTTAAATCATAGCTTTTGGTAAAGCATAAACTTCTCATTTCTTTAGCTAGGACTATAGGTAGTCTGAATTGGTAAAATGGGCCAGGAGAAAAAGTATCTTCCATATAAGCATTGACAGGGGAAGAGGGGTTAGTAAATGATTAGATGGTCCCACTTCCATTAGATGTTTTACAAACAGAATGTATTTAATTCACAAACTATGTGAGGGGGACAGCCTAAGCAGATGAAATCTGAAGGTCTGGACTGTACAAATAGTCAACATGAATTATAAACTGTTACAGTATTAGGCCTTTCCAGTAATATGTGACAGTATGGTTCTTCTGTCATAGAACCATAGAACCAACCAGGTTGGAAGAGACCTCCAAGATCATCCAGTCCAACCTATCAGCCCTAGCCAGGCAACCAGACCATGGCACTAAGTGCCTCATCCAGGCTTTTCTTGAACACCTCCAGGCATGGTGACTCCACCACCTCCCTGGGCAGCCCATTCCAATGCCAGTCACTCTCTCTGTCAAGAACTTCCTCCTAACATCCAGCCTATAGCTCCTCTGGCACAACTTGAGACTGTGCTCCCTTGTTGTGTTGCTGCTTGCCTGGCAGAAGAGACTGACCCCCACCTGGCTATATAAAATCACTTAATTTGGAAAAGACCTTTAGGACCTTCAAGTCCAACCACCAACCTAAGGCCATCGTGGTCATTAAACCATGTGCCAAAGTGCCATGTTCACATGTACCTTGAACCTTCACGTGTACCTGCAGGGAGGGCACCTTCAGCTGTTCTCTGGGCAGGCTACTCCACTACCTGACCACTCTTTCTGTCAACAATTTTTTCATAATATCAGAAACACATCAGAAAACACAACATAAAAGTTCTACAATTTTGTGGTCAGTCTGAAAATATAGAAAGCAATAAAGTATGCTTTCCAGCTGTGTGAAGGTTGTCTGGAGGAACATTTTAGGTCTTTGTGTGAAGGTTGTCTGGAGGAACATTTTAGGTCTGTGTGTGAAGGTTGTCTGGAGGAACATTTTAGGTCTGTGTGTGAAGGTTGTCTGGAGGAACATTTTAGGTCTGTGTGTGAAGGTTGTCTGGAGGAACATTTTAGGTCTGTGTGTGAAGGTTGTCTGGAGGAACATTTTAGGTCTGTGTGTGAAGGTTGTCTGGAGGAACATTTTAGGTCTAAGTGATTTTAAAAATGAGACAAGTTGTCAAGGTGCCCTTGGAGGCCGTGACAGTATATCATCTGTTTAGACATATGAAGTAAACAGAATCAACCATCTTTGGAATAAGAGGGGAATTTAAATCAAAAGCAAATTAAAGCAAATGCAGAAAAGAAGAGAGAAATTAGCAGGTCATAAGAGGTTCTGTCAGTTTGCTTGACTGGCAGTTACCGCTTCCTGCAGTGTGCGCACAGTGCCAAGGAGCCAGCCTACCCTGCCAGCTTTGCCAGCTGCAGGGAAAGAGGTTTGTTTCAAATCTGGAGACAGACTGTCATGTCAGCCTTCTGTCAAGACATGATGAGGCACTGCACCTACAGATCTATCCCAGATCACAGCGTTACTCTGCGAGGCCCAAGAGTGGAGCATCTCTGCTGAGGACTAGCAGAACATGCTAGTCAGCCCTGTGCTTGACCAGCAGCAGTTTGACAGGCAAAAGCAATCGTATCTTAAAGTCTATATTCCTCACCATGCAGCTCCAAACTAGCATGGGTGAGCACTGTGGTATTGCCTATGTTTTGTCTCAGCAGAGGTTATGAGGCAGAGTTGTGGTATAGCCTAAGTGTCTCAATGAAGCGATGACCCTACCATCACCACCTCTTTTGAATTCCATCCTCAGGAGTGAAGAGGAACAGGGATATATAGAACACAGCTCTTCAGGTGGATGCTTCTTCATTCCACAGTTAATGCTCCAGCTTGCTTTTACCCTAATTTTGGAGAACCATTTGTATTTTAATTTGGTTGGGCACTAGGGACTCAAAGCATTCACTGTTCAGGTTGAACAAGTGTTTTCCCTCAAAGCTCCAAATCTATTCAGTAGCTTCAGCAGCATGAAACCCCGTAAGGTGGAGTGTGATCTCTAGAGGTCATTACAATTTATTATTATCATTATAATAATATTATTTCAATCATTAAACTGTTTTTATCTCAAGCTGTGAGGTTTGTCACTTTTACCCTTCCAATTCTCAGTGTGCATCCCTCTGAGGTAAGGGAGTGAGCAAGTAGCTGAGTGAAGCTTATTTGCTGGGGTTAAGCCACAACATTTATACCTTTTCTTTCTTTTAACAGAAGGAAAAAGTAGAATTCCTGTCTGTCCCATTCCTGGTTGAATGCAATGGCCAATATGGTACAAAACCACACGGACAGAAGTTTCCTTTTCCATAATAAATCCTGAGCTGTTTGATGAAGGCTGAAGTTTGATGAAGGAGATCATTGAGTCCAACCCCCTCTGTCACAGCAGGACCACACAATCTAGCACAGATCACAGAGGAACACATCCAGGCCTTGAAAGTCTCCAGAGAAGGAGACTCCACAGCTTCTCTGGGGAGCCTGTTCCAGGGCTCTGGGACCCTTACAGTAAAGAAGTTCCCTCTTGTGTTGTGGCAGAACCTCTTTTGCTGCAATTTACACTCATTGCTCCTTGTCAAATCCCAGGGAGCAAGTGAGCAGAGCCTGTCCCCCCACTCCTGGCCAGCCCCCAGATGTTTATAAACATTTATCAAATCTCCTCTAAGTCTTCTCTTCTCCAGACTAAAAATCTCCAGCTCTCTCAGCCTCTCCTCATCAGCCATGCCCTCCTGTCCCCTAATCATCCTCATAGACCTCCACTAGACACTCTCCAGCAGATCCCTGTCCCTCTTCAGCTGGGGAGCCTAAAACTGAACACAGTATTCAAGATGAGGTCTCACCAGGGCAGAGTAGAGGTGGAGGAGAACCTCCCTTGATCTGCTGGAGACACTCTTCTTAATACACCCCAGGATCTTGGCCACAAGGGCACATTGCTGTGCCATGGTTAACTTGTTATCCACCAGGATCCCCAGGTCCCTCTCCACAGGGCTGCTCTCCAGCAGATCACCTCCCAGCCTGTACTGGTGCAGTTTATTATTCCCCCCCAGATGCAGGACTCTGCACTTGTCCTTGTTGAACTTCATCTGGTTCCTCTGTGCCCAGCTCTCCAGTCTGTGCAGGTCTCTCTGGATGGCTGCACAGCCTTCAGCTGTATCAGCCAAGCCTCCCAGTTTGGTGTTGTCAGAAAACTTACTAAGTCCTCATAGCTGCTCCTGCATTTCTGCAAAGCCAGGTCCGATTTAAGAGATGCAAAAGCTACAAATACCACCTCATAAATAAGATTAAAAAAAATATATAACCAATGCAAATTAAAAAAGTATAATCAAGGAGAAATTAATTACAAAGTGTCTTTTAAATGCTAAGGAAGATATAAGAGACAATGTTACACCAGAGACTCGTGAAGAAGATACTCACTAAGTAAACAATTGCAAGCCAGTTTAAATGCTTATGTCAAACAGATGGGGCTGTCAGCAAGTACACGGTGGAGCGATGTGTTGAGATGATTAAAGGAAAAACAGGAAAGCAGGATACAAAATGATTAAATTATTTCAGTTTAAACAGGGAAGAAAGGAAATACTGAAAAATCTCAAGGGACACAAGCAGGTATTGTAGCTCTCCATGTGACACTGAGTAAAAAACATAGAATCACAGAATCAGTCAGGGTTGGAAGAGACCACAAGGATCATCTAGTTCAAACCCCCTTGCCATAAGCAGGGACACCCTACCCTAGATCAGGATGGCTACAGCCTCATCCAGCCTGGCCTTAACACCAAATTACTGCAGGTTTTAATATTTCTGAGATTGCAAATGGCTTTCTGCAGGCTTCTACTTCCTTCAGGGCACATCCACTTGATGCAGCATGAGTTTCTGCACAAGCATCAAATGGATATCTACTCCCCTGTGACCTTCCATTTGCTTTAGGGGCACAGCTTTCCTTGCCACGATTCGTCACCACGAAGGGAGCTCCAGCTCCTAGAACAGCAACTCCTGCTCANGGATTCGTCACCACAGGCTGTAAGGGAGACCCTGCTCCAGCTCCTAGAACAGCAACTCCTGCTCATTTTTACACTGATCTTGGTGTCTGCAGTTGTCTTACATTTCCTCTCTCACACATGTTGTGCATTTTTACTTTTCCTTAAATATGTTCTAACTGAGACACCATCATCACCAACAGGCTTAGCTTTGGCCAGGTCTGGAATTGGCTCTGTGAGCGGGTCCAGAGAAGAGCCATGAAGATGATCAGAGGGCTGGAGCACCTCTGCTATGAGGACAGGCTGAGAGAGTTGGGGCTCTTCAGCCTGGAGAAGAGAAGGCTTCGAGGAGACCTTATAGTGGCCTTCCAGTATCTGAAGGGAGCCTACAGGAAAGCTGGGGAGGGACTATTTACAAGGTCTGGTAATGTCAGGACGAGGGGGAATGGGTTTAAGCTGGAGGAGGGGAGATTTAGACTGGATGTTAGGAGGAAGTTCTTTACAGTGAGGGTGGTGAGACACTGGAACGGGTTGCCCAGGGAGGTTGTGGATGCTTCCTCCTTGGAGGTGTTTAAGGCCAGGCTGGATGAGGCCTTGAGCAGCCTGCTCTAGTGGGAGGTGTCCCTGTCTATGGCAGGGGGTTGGAGCTGGATGATCCTTGAGGTCCCTTCCAACCTAAACCATTCTGTGATTCTATGATTCTAGACATAGGGGCAGCTTCTGGTGCCTTTTCAGAGAAGGTACTTCTGCAGCTTCCATACTGCCGAGACCTTGATGCATAAACCCTGTAAAGTTCAGAATCTTTTCATCCCCTTATTCACCTTTACTTCCATCACGATTTCTTCATTCCCCCTGTGCTTGCCCTTCCTTCAGTGCTGCACTTACTACAAACCATTGCCCCAGTGTGCTGTACTGCTCTGCCCAATTGTGCAGCCACCACCAGTACTGCAGACATGGCTCCCAACTCTGCATTCTTGCAGCAGGCCTCCACTCACTGTTCTTTGACTACAGATGGCAGCCCTTACAAGCTTTGCCCTTACCTGGCTTCTCCCAGTAGGGCAATTCTTGTGGTGCCTTTCAAAATTGTAGCAAGAACTTGCACTTACTAAGGTCAACCAGGCAGACCTCTAAAGGCAGAAATCTAGGACAGATGCTGTAATGGAAAGCAGATATAGGGTGGATCAGTAAAAGGTAGTTCTTTATAGCTTACTGATTAAAGTATCTCCACAAATGTGTGGAAGGACAGCTTACTGCAGTCTCTTGGGGTTTATCAATCTGAGTATGCTACAGAAAGGGTGATATGCAGTTTCTTTCCTACTTCTTGGTGGCTGTTATACAAAGGCAATACCCATAATAGAGTACAGATCAAAGAAAACCATCCTTTTAGATTAAGTCCCAAGTGTATGTTTGTTTTCTTGGTAAAGGAGACCGAAATACCAAGGGGGAAGTTTCAGCAGCTAAGCTACTTCAGTAGAAATATAACTGTCATTCCAGTACATGGACCAGTTCCATCTCCAGCAAGGGTATTTAAATCTGTATCTCCTTGGGACCACACTTCAACCCATCAGCAGAATCTCTTGTGCTCACATTTTCTTATGCCTGTTTTTGCTGTGGCAGTGAATGACTGGCCTCACCGAAGTCTTCATTAAAACCAGAGGTGGTCTGGCAGCCATAGAAATCATTGCAATCAGTGGGATAATTAGTCTGGCTAAGATTGCAGTCATTAATAAGAAATCTTTTCATTTGCCTGTAACAATGACAACAACAACAAAAAAGCAGCTAGCTTTTCTCAGATCCTTTCCCTAACAAAGCTTGAACGATGTAAGGACCAGAGAAGACTTTGTATGTATTTAGGGACCAGACAAATTAGTGGAAGTGGAATCCACTGAGGAACCACACACAGCCTGAGATGTTTTTGAGCTAAGAAGAGCTGATAACTGAAACAATATCAAGGACTTTAAGGCTTCGAGGAGACCTTATAGTGGCTTTCCAGTATCTGATGGGAGCCTACAGAAAAGCTGGGGAGGGACTATTTACAAGGTCTAGTAATGTTAGGATGAGGGGGAATGGGTTTAAACTGGCAGAGGGGAGATTTAGACTGGATGTTAGGAGGAAGTTCTTTACAGTGAGGGTGGTAAGGCACTGGAACAGGTTGCCCAGGGAGGTTGTGGATGCTTCCTCCCTGGAGGCGTTTAAGGCCAGGCTGGATGAGGCCTTGAGCAGCCTGCTCTAGTGGGAGGTGTCCCTGCCTATGGCAGGGGGTTGGAGCTGGATGATCCTTGAGGTCCCTTCCAACCTAAACCATTCTATGATTCTATGACTTGCACTCTTTTTACTGTCCTTTCACTGCTTTGATACATAGAGGAAATATGACACTGGACTCTTGGACTGATTCAGGATGAATCTTTTTATGTCATGCAGTCAGTAGGATGAAGTAAGTTGGAAACATTTTATCAATCAGTAATCATAGAATCAGCCAGGTTGAAACAGATCTTCAAGATCATCCAGTCCAGCCTAGCACCCAGGCCTGTCCAATTAGCTAGACCATGGCACTAAGTGCCTCATCCACTCTTTTCTTGAACACCTCCAGGGACGGTGACTCCACCACCTCCCTGGGCAGCCCATTCCAATGCAAATCACTCTCTCTGGCAACAACTTCCTCCTAACATCCAGCCTAGACCTCCCCTGGCACAACTTGAGACTGTGTCCCCTTGTTCTGTTGCTGGTTGCCTGGCAGAAGAGACCAACCCCACCTGGCTACAACCTCCCTTCAGGTAGTTGTAGATAGCAATGAGGTCACCCCTGAGCCTCCTCTTCTCCAGGCTAAACACTCCCAGCTCCCTCAGCCTCTCCTCACAGGGCTGTGCTCCAGGCCCCTCACCAGCTTTATTGCCCTTCTCTGGACATGTTTCAGTATCTCTACATCTCTGTTCAATTGAGGAGCCCAGAACCGGTCTTTCCAACTGAGATTTTAGCCAATATTCATGCTACAGCAAGTGTTCCTCTCTGGGTCATTTAGTAGAAGGTGTAACATGACTTCTAAACTACTCTAAGTGTATTAATCTTGTCATGATACATTTATGATGTTTTAGGCAGTCAGCCTATGGTAAGAATACATTCTATCAAACTGCAGATTGATTTAAATTTTGCATTTCCTGCCTTGCATCCCCCCCCCCCCCTTTTTTTGTTTCAGTGATTGTGCCCTTTGTGGTCTGTATAGTTTTGACAGTTTGTAGTTCACCTCATTACACTGAGCTAATTGATGACCACTTGAATTATGATGACAAAGCAGTTGTATTAATCATGTCACACATCTGACTTCTTTCACCACATTAGCCCTCTGGGAAATCCTTTCGCAAATTACATCCACATGTTAAGCTCCTTTGAACAATCAGTTCAGCTAAAGCCTTAGCCACCAAAATCCATTTCTTTTCTTTAGAAATCAGTTGCCTGGTTTCCAGCAACTTACCCTTTTTCCACCAGGTTAAAACGAAATTCTACACATATCTCATGCTCTAAGTGCATTCACTTTGGTGCAGGCAAATGAAATCAATATAGTAGCTGTCAAATAATGTCAAATTAGAAGTTTTCCTATTCTGATATATACAACAATGTACTAGTTTGAAGCTAGCTAGAATGTTTTGGTGAGAAGAATTAGATCATAGGCTGCGAAATGAAAACAATGGTGAGGTCTACTTCCCTCACAGTCTTGCTGAGATGTGTAGAAAGGAAAAGCAAAACATTAGATAAAGTCATTTGCTTTCTCTCTTCACTCGGCTCTTTGCCTGCTGGGGAGCTTGGTCTGCTGGCTGAACTCCATCTTGCTTTCTAACCTCACCCTCCATTTGCTTTGCTGATTCACCTTTGCTTCTTAATCCTCTTGGCCAAACCTCCATTCTTCCTTGGGACTGGGGTAAGGTTGAGAGGGGTAGGGGGAAGGTGAGGGGTGGTTGAGAGCCCCTCCTGGGGGCTCAGGTTTCTGGGAGGGGAGTTGTGTTTCTGTATTACCTTTTATCTTGTATATTTCTGTATATATCTGTATATACTGTTAAGTATCTGCTTGTAAATTGTGCCAGCTGTAAATATAAGCTTCATTCAAATTTCCAGAGCTGGCTGGGTCTAGTCTGGGTGATTTCTAAAGTGTGAGGGGCAGGGAACACCCCAAACCATCACAAACTACAACCTGCAAGATTGAAGAGCTTCATTGTTTTCCCTCTCACCTATGTGCTGAAAATTACCTAGTGTTCATCAAGATGAATAAAGGTGCTTAGCTTTCACCTTACCTTTGAAAATCTTTCTGCCTTATCTCATTCTGTACAATGGAAACAAGAAAGGAAAAAAAAAACCTTGGTGGGGATATTTAAGGCAATTCAGTCTCTTGGTTGATTTTTTTTGGCTAATAGTACAGTCTGTAAGGAAAATTAACATTTTTCTGTCTTCACTTTGTGGCAATTTATATGCAGTGATACCACAGTTTAAGTGACTTTTTATTTCTGGTGTAGATTGCCTTTCAGATGCGTAGGCCTGATGGAGGAAAGTATTACAGGGCTTGAAGTTCAGATTGCAACACAGGAGGCTTCTTGTTCAAGTTGCTGTTTTTGGGTTCTGGTCTTGGGTGTTGGCTCTTTTCAACAGTGATGGCAGCAGGATGGGTGGGAGTTGGTAGCTGCTGTTTTTGGTTTCCTGGTTTATGCTATTTTATTTCCCTCCCCTCGTATTTCACTGCACCACTTCTGCAACTAGGCTAATCTGAGGTAGTCATGCGTTGCATCATTGATTAGATCACACAGACACAGAAACAGTCCAGTTGGAAAAGACCCTCAAGATCATCAAGTCCAACCTACATCCCTACTCAGAATCACAGATTTTCTTAGATTGGAAAAGTCCTTCATTATTAGATTATTAGCTAAGGTAATGATGCATTGTGATTACTATATCTTATGTCAAATCAAACTCTTATCTTACCTGTTTATCTCAACCCCAAGTTTTGTGTGTTACTTTTCCCCTCACTTTTGTTTTGGGGGAGCAGTCAGGTTAGTCTTTGTATTAATGAGTTACACTCTGAGTAGATAAGTGGTGTTCCTTGTGCTTCATGCACCTCATAGAAATGTAGTCAAGTTATTACAGTACTGAATCTCTATGCATTTATTTTGCATTTCAGTGCCACTTCTTAGGTCAGATATAGCAGCTTCCTGCTTCGTGTTGTCCCCAGTGCTCAGAGTTCTGCCTGCCAAAAAGTCTTAGAAATAAACTCATTAAGAGGAGATTCAGAAAAAAGCAGATTATAACTAGCAAAAAGCACCTTTCTACTACCACATCCCAGGAGTGAGATGTTAAATAAACAAGAAAGAAACTGCAAAAGTACTGCTTTCTCCTGGGTAATTTCAAGAACATCTCTGCAACAGAACTTCAAAGCTCACAAATCTGCTAATCTTTCAGAGACCCAAGAGTTGCTTTTGCACAAACACAACAGCGTAGGTGGACCAACAGCCTGCTGTGTGGGGTAAAATCTCTCATTCCTCACAATGGATGTAGCCCTAGAATGTGTTAATCAGAAGTTATTGTCTTGTCTCAAAGGATTATGGTGCAATTACTGACTGCACTTGAAGTGTGAGTGTGACATCAGTCAGCTTACACATCTGTGTTATTGTTGGGCTTTACCTGAACTGTCTTTAAGATAAAGAATTGTTCTTGCTTGTTGTGTTACAGGGCTCATAATGGAGCTACACTTACAGAAGCCTTTGAAGGAAAACAATTCAATAGGTTAGGTATAGTATTTTTTGGGCTTTCTTAGTGGAACAAAATATGCTTGCAGGTATTATGGATAATTCCCTAAGAGTGGTACTAAAATGTTCATTCAGTGTATTTTCTGTTAATAAAGTAGCTTGTGTGTATGTCTGCTATGTGCAGTGAATCAGAAGATTAAGAGATGCATTTCTGAAAGCATTTGTGCACCCAGATAAGTGAACAATCTACCCTACTGTTACAAAAATGTCATGTTTTTCTCAGTAAGATAAAAGGCATAGTGGTAGGAAAAAACCCACCTTGATACAAAGCATACACAAAGCGATGCTGACAATGTAAATGATCTACCAAGCCACATTAAAACACTGATTTTAACTCCCACAGTGTCTTAGCAACAAGAAACATTGTAGGGTTTTTTTAAATGGCATTCTCATGACATTCATCACATTGGTTACTTCATAAGGTTTTCCTTTCTGCTCTTGTTAAATTGGAAAGGGTGCTACTGCCTCATTGTCTGCCGCTGGGGCTCAATCCACCCACACACAGCCTGCTCTGTCCAGCTCCCACCAGGTTATGGAGTGCAGATGACTGAGTTGAAAGAGAAGCCTCTTCATACAACAGATTAACGTGTTACATGTCCATTTAAGATGAGATCTTAAAGGAATCTCTTTCCAGTTTCCAACCCTTTAACCCTTGGAAGGATGATCAGATGGCTGGAGCACCTCTGCTATAAGGACAGGCTGAGAGAGTTGGGGCTCTTCAGCCTGGAGAAGAGAAGGCTTCGAGGAGACCTTATAGTGGCTTTCCAGTATCTGAAGGGAGCCTACAGGAAGGCTGGGGAGGGACTATTTACAAGGTCTGGTAATGTCAGGACGAGGGGGAATGGGTTTAAGCTGGAGGAGGGGAGATTTAGACTGGATGTTAGGAGGAAGTTCTTTACAGTGAGGGTGGTAAGGCACTGGAACAGGTTGCCCAGGGAGGTTGTGGATGCTTCCTCCCTGGAGGCATTTAAGGCCAGGCTGGATGAGGCCTTGGGCAACCTGCTCTAGTGGGAGGTGTCCCTGTCTATGGCAGGGGGTTGAGCTGGATGATCCTTGAGGTCCCTTCCAACCTAAGCTATTCTATGATTCTATAATATTTTGGCACCCAAGAGCTATTTACCCAAGACACACAACAGCATTGAGCTTGACAAGGTATGGTCAGCAAAAGTATTGCAGCCTCCTTTCTGAAGTTATGTGTTGTAAAAACACCTGGAAATTCCTTAAAGAACCCTTCTGCTGTCAAGAGGTAACCAGAGAAAGATGTTTCCATGCCGCAGAACTTGTCACAATGAATACGACCTTCAGGAAATTCTTTGCTGAGAGCCTTAATTTAATCTCCAAGAGGCATTCTAATTATTGTAGTGAGAGCGTTGTATAGTAAGTACTCTATTGTACCATTAGCCATTATTCCAGCGTGCTGTTGAACAGCCTAAGAGATAAAGCACAAAATCTTCAGAGTGCAAAAGCTGCATCTCCATTATTCTATAAATGAGATTACTGCCTTCCTTGGCTGATAAAATATGTTTTTCTTTCCACAGTTCTTACAGCTGTAAAACACTGTGAGATTTTTAAGAGAAACAACAATATAGATATGATCTCTTCCATATACTATACATTGTGGAAATAGCATAAAATGACACTCAATGACACCAGACATCTAAAGATCCATCCAGTTGCATGCAAATATCTAAATGCAGATTTCCATCATGCTTCAGAAACAAAACTGAGTTGCCTTAAGTGACTACCATTTGATAAATTGCAGTGTTCTCCCTTTTAGTCTATCTTTTAAAAGACAAATCTTTGTGAACATCTTGTGTAGGTATCATTCATGCCAGTAAATTACTGGAAAAAACAGTAAACAGAGGAAAAAGAGAGAAGATACCATGCCATGAAAATTACTATCAGGGATACTCATGAGCAAATGAATTTGTCTGGAGTAGAGGTCTTCTACTAACAGATTTGCATTCTATTAGTATCATAAATCATAGAATCATAGAATGGTTTAGGTTGGAAGGGACCTCAAGGATCATCCAGCTCCAACCCCCTGCCATAGGCAGGGACATCTCCCACTAGAGCAGGCTGCTCAAGGCCATCATTTTCTTAAAGCCAGTTATACCACCAAGTGAAAAGCAATGTCCACATAAAATGACAGCAAATCAGAGAATCAATCAGGTTGGAAAAGACCTCCAAGACCATCCAGTCCAACCTATTACCCAGCTTTGTCCAATCAACTAGACCATGGCACTAAGTGCCTCATCCAGGCTTTTCTTGAACACCTTCAGGGACGACAACTCCACTACATCCCTGAGCAGCCCATTCCAATGGCAAATCACTTTTTCTGGGAAGAACTTCCTCCTAACATCCAGCCTTTACCTCCCTGTATAATGAAGATGTAAGCAGCTAATATAAATAAATAATTTACTAGGATACTGGAGTGGAAATTTTGGATAATCTGTTCCAGTTTTATCGTATCTTGTGTGTATTAGGCCACAGTATCCAAACACCATACAGAAGTGAATGCATCAATGCATCCGGAAGACAATCTAAGGTCTTTCTGGTGCAAAGTCAGTGTGATGGTAGGATGAGAGGTAATGGGTTTAAACTGGAAGAGGGAAGATTTAAACTAGATGTTGGGAAGAAGTTCTTTACATTGAGGGTAGTGAAACACTGGCACAGGTTGCCCAGGGAGGCTGAGGATGCTCCTTCCCTGGAGGTATTCAAGTCTAGGCTGGATGAGGCCTTGAGTGACCTGTTCTAGTGAGAGGTGTCCTTGCCTATTGTGGGGGGTTGGAACTGGATGGTATTGGAGGTCACTTCCAACCTAAACCATTCTATGATTCTTTTGAGAGGATTTTGGGAGGATCGAAAGGAGGTTGTAGCCAGGTGGGATTTGGTCTCTTCTCCCAGGCACCCAGTGACAGAACAAGAGGACACAGTCTCAAACTGTGCCAAGGCAGGTTTAGGCTGAATGTTAGGAAGAAGTTCTTCACAGAAAGAGCGCTTGGCCATTGGAATGGGCCGCCCAAGGAGGTGGTGGAGTCACCATGTCTGGAGATGTTTAAAAGGAGACCAGATGAGACACTTAGTGCCATGGTTTAGTTAATTAGAGGGTGTTAGGTGATAGGTTGGACTCAATGATCTCAAAGGTCTTCTTCAATCTGATTAATTCTGTGATTTACTATGATTTTGTACTAAGCTTATCACCAAAAAAATGACTTCTGTTTCTTCAAGCCACTGCAAAACAAATTGTACATACCCACAGAAATAGCTACAGCTTATCTTTTGTGTTACTACTACAAAGCACTATTGTAGATCCACAGCAAAGCCCAGCTCTAGTCTGTGCTTAGCACTGAAATCTGTAGCAATCTGAAAATTTATAATGCATTCCACCAACTTAAAAATGTGTACCTCGCTGTATGCTTTTCTTCAAAATGAGCTGACCACTTCATAATGTTTGCATTAACCATGCATTTCTGGTTCATAACAAAAAGTAACCTAAGTAGCCTCAGCTGATTCCATTTTTCTCACACAAAAGCATTGTGGTTTCAAGGGGGCCAGTTTGCTCTTTTACCTCTTCCAAAAAGGGCAAAAGAGAACAGCTCACACACAGGATTGCAGAAGGCAATTCATATACTACAATGCCACAGCGACATAGTGCGAAGCATATCAAATACAAAGGATTCCATAGTCTGGGCTTAGCACAGTAGCTCATTAAACCAAACCTTCACATAAGTCTCCCTTCACAGCAGGCTAACAAATCTCAGGCTTCCATGCCCCTCTCCCTACCCTTCGTACCTCTCCATTTGTGATGCAACAGAAAATTCAGCTAGGCAACTTCAGACACCAATTAGGCAGGTCCAGGTCTAATTGGCAGCGTTGTCAAGGTTGACCAGGCCTTGCTCCCCACCAGGGAGAGAAGAACATGCTTGTACTTTCCAGTAAGAGAAAGAAATGGAAAAGGGAAGAAAGTGACTTTGCAGCCAGTTTTTACAGGGATGGAGGACTTAAGGGTATGAAATACCTTTTCTGATCCACCTCCTGGACACTCTCAAGGTCTTCAACTTTGTGGTTCTTAAAGGTATAAGCTTTAAACTACCACAATATGTCACTATTCGCAAAAAAAGAAAGCAAACTCTCAAAAAACCCAACAAAAACCGAGGACAAAAACCTCCTAAAAGCTTCAATGAGAAATGTTGCAGTTGACTCAATGTGCTAGTTTGAACCTAGCAGGGATATTTTGGTGAGAAGAATTAGACTATAGGCTGTGGAAAGGAAACAATGGTGATGACTTCTTCACTCACAGGCTTGCTGAGATGTATGAAAACAAGAACACAAACATAGATAACAAAGTTTCCTCTCTTGCTGTGGGCTGCAGTTCTCTCTCTAACCTGCTGTCTGCGTGACTAATCCTTCTGCTTCCTAACCTCCTTAGCCAATCCTCCAAACTCACCTTGACCATAAGGCAATGTCTGGGGTAAGGTAGAGGGGTGGGAAGAAGGTGGAAGAGTGGTTGGGAGCCCCTCCTGGGGACTCTGGTTTCTGGAAGGGCTGTTGTGTTTCTGTATTGCTTTTTAACTGGTATATTTCTGTATATCCTGTAAATACCTGCTTGTATATTGTGCTAAGCTGTAAATATAAAGCTTCATTCTTTACTTTTCAGATTGGCTGGGTCTAGTCTGGGCGATTTTCTTATGTGTGTGGGGGTGTGGGTAACACCTAAACAATCACAATCAAAGTTAAAAAAAAAGCAAACAACAAAACCAAACCAAAACAAGATTAAAAAAAAAAAAAAAAGGCAAACAAGAAGACAATTTAATACAACTTGAGGGAAGAGAAGATCATTTGTTTGGCTGCTGCTGTCAAAACCCCCACCATTTTTGGAACAGAAACCGACATGGAAAAAAAAGACTGTTCATTCTTAGCCTAACTCTCACTCCTAACCATGATCAGCTCCATTCAGAATCAGCCAGATCCTCCTCTCTCTGTCTCAGAAGAAGATGTGAGTCTACTCCTCATTCACAGTGTGGCTCCATTTGCCTAATCATGCATCGCTTCATGGAAAAACAAATAGTCAGTATTTCTGCACTGCAGTCTCTTCGTGACAGCTCAGCTGGAAAGAACTGCAGCTTTGCACTGTGACAGACCAGAAACTCCTCCTTACTATACAGTGTTGGTTTTTCTTAAATTTCTTAAATTTAACTTATCCTCAATCATCAAACTAGATGTCACATATGACAAGCATAAAAACACCCTGCTCCCTTTATACATTTTAAGTAAAGATGACTCAACAGACACACAGGAAGATGAAGGACTTGCACCCTGTGTGCAGTCCTCTACTTCATCATGTCCCTTTATGTATGTTTACTTTTATCAGGATTGTGAGAAAAAGATTGGATGCTTTGGCAGTGGATTGGATGCTTCAGGAGAAGCTGAGGGAGTTGGGGTTGTTTAGCCGACAGAAGAAGAGGCTCAGGGATGATCTCATTGCTGTCTGCAACTACCTGAAGGGAGGCTGTAGCCAGGTGGGGGTTGGTCTCTTCTGCCAGGCAACCAGCAACAGAACAAGGGGACACAGTCTTAAGATGTGCCAGAAGAGGTACAGGCTGGGTGTTAGGAGGAAGTTCTTCACAGAGCGAGTGATTTGCCATTGGAATGGGCTGCCCAGGGAGGTGGTGGAGTCACCATCTCTGGAGGTGTTCAAGAAAAGCCTGGCTGAGGCACTTAGTGCCATGGTCTGGTTAATTGGTCAGAGCTGGGTGATAGGTTGGACTGGATGGTCTTGGAGATCTCTTCCAAATGGGTTGATTCTATGATTCTGTGATTCCATGATCCCACACATCCTCTTCATAAAAGTACTTTAGGCTTGTGTTTAAATTTGAGTGCCATCCTAAAATAATATTCTAGGCTTTATACCCTCTGATGTTCCTTTCCTTTTCTCATTAAATCCAAAGCTGGTTCTCAGTAACTCCAAAGCTGGTTCTCAGTACCCTTAAATATGTTTACTTTGAAAGGCACACTTAAAACTCAGTGATTTTATGAAGACTCAAAGCAAGTGCTTGATCTGGAGACATTCCCAAGCCACCATATGCACTTTATTGAATTGAGTCTACTAGGCCAGGGCTAAGTTTTTCTTTAAAGTTATTCTGTGCTTGCACTTCTTGCTGAGGCATTTCAATCTGTGCTCCTGCAAAGGCATTTTTAACATCTGGCTGGGTTTGCCTGTACAGCATAGCTGGGATGTATGACAGGCTCTGAGAGTCAGACATTTATCACTCCTGCATTACCATACTGTGCTTTCACTGTAATGTGGGAAAGACTTACTTATCACATTAAAAATGCAAGAAACAATTAAAAATCTCACTTTTAATGAGATGGTACTTCCACCATCAATTTTAAGCAATGAATATTTCAAGTTCCTTTTCAAGCATGTTAGATTAGTATTCACCATTCTGTTGTCAAGGACAGAAGCTGCCTCTGTAAATGTGCTGAGCTCCTGACACTTGCAGGATCTGTGTTGAGCCTGAGTGTTGGGTTTCTGTCACATCTAATTAACATCAATCTCTTGCAGAAATTCTATTTCTAAGTCACAGTCCATGGCCAAACAGAATGAAGATAGACTAGATAGACTATATGGGGGGGTATTCATTAAAGAAAGAAGAAAAAAAAGGTGAGGCAAATTTCTATTTACAAATGTCTTTTACACATGGAAATGAACATAAAGGAAAATTATTTAAATAGGGGAAAAAGAATCAATGTCAGTATTGTAGGCCTTTGGGTTAAAAAAGTCTTCGTCATAAGAGGATGAGGTTACCTCTGACAAAAGCAAGATAAAGCTCAAAAGGGCATCCCAGAACCTACAGCACTCATGGCTGAAGGTCTGTGAATCAGTCAGTAAAGAGTAACAATCTCCTTTAGGTTCATTCTCTAGAGGCATCTACTGCAAGTGTTTAAGTGATAGAAATAAAAGACCTTCAAATTTTCAAATGAAAGGAGGCCACATTCTGAGCCCTGTGTCCAGTTCTGGGTCCCTCCATTTAAGAGAGATGTTGAGATACTGGAACATGTCCAGAGAAGGGCCCTGGAACTCAGCCCTGTGAGGAGGGGCTGGGGATGCTTAGCCTGGAGAAGAGGAGGCTCAGGGGTGAACTCATTAATGTCTACAACTACCTGAAGGGAGGCTGTAGCCAGGTGGGGGTTGGTCTCTTCTGCCAGGCAACCAGCAGCAGAACAAGGGGACACAGTCTCAAGTTGTGCCAGGGAAGGTTGGATGTTAGGAGGAAGTTGTTGGCAGAGAGAGTGATTGGCATTGGAATGGGCTGCCCAGGGAGGTGGTGGAGCTGCTATCTATGAAGGTGTTCAAGAAAAGCCTGGTTGAGACACTTAGTGCCATGGTCTTGTTGATTGGACAGAGCTGGGTGACAGGTTGGTCTGGATGATCTTGAAGGTCTCTTCCAACCTGATTGACTCTATGATTATATGATTCCATGATCCCACTCATCCTCTTCATAAAAGTACTTTAGGCTTGTGTTTAAATTTGAGTGCTCTCCTAAAATAATACTCTAGGCTTTATACCCTCTGACGTTCCTTTCCTCCTCTCATTCCTTCCAAAGCCAGTTCTAAGTACCCTTAAATATGTTTACTTTGAAAGGCACACTTAAAACTCAGTGATTTTATGAAGACTCAAAGCAAGTGCTCTCTCTCTCTCCTGTGAGGAAAGACTGAAAGAGTTGGTCAGGAGAAGAGGAGGCTCCCAGGTGACCTTATTGTGGCCTTACAGTATCTGAAGGGGGCCTACAAAAAAGCTGGGGAGGGACATTTTAGGCTATCAGGGAGTGACAGGACTAGGAGGAATGGAGCAAAGCTGGAGGTGGGGAGATTCAGAATGGACATGAGGAGGAAATTCTTCAGCATGAGAGTGGTGAGAGCCTGGAATGGGTTGCCCAGGGAGGTGGTTGAGGCCCCATCCCTGGAGGTGTTCAAGGCCAGGCTGGATGAGGCTTATCCCTGGGCATGGCAGGAAGGTTGGAACTAGATGATCTTTGTTGTCCATTCCAACCCTGACTGATTCTATGATTCAACACAATGATTCTACAACTATTCCATCACCTCACACTGAAATTTTCCATGTTGGAAGTTGAATTTGTTACTTTGTGTCTTTCATTGTTCCTTGGAGAAGATTTTGGCTCCATACTCATTACCTCTCTTAAGACCAGTTACGATACACTTAGAATTCATCTTCTGAATTACCTCTCAGAGATTCTGGCAGGGTGACTGATTCCAGTAGTAAGTGTAAATCAACTTCTCAGAAGCAAATTAAGTGCAGAAACGTGGGTGTCACTGCAGTGAGACAGAGTTTTAAAAGCAAAGAGCATTCTAGTCATGCAGGAAATATCTCATCTTGATTAAACATGCGAAGAAGACAATTAAGGATGGTTGTCACCATTTAGATCCAATGGAAAATGCCTTCACTTTAGGAAATATCACATTAGATGATGATATTAAAATACTCAAA
>WAAF01016530.1:0-14053 GCA_013400475.1 Tricholaema leucomelas
CTGCCTATGGCAGGGTTTTGGAACTGGCTGAGTTTTGATGTTTCTTCCAACCTAAACGATTTTATGATTCTATAATAAGTGCTGGTGTGAAGAGCCACCAAGATGATGAAGGGAATGGAACAGCTCTGTTAGGAGGAAAGCTTTGAGGGATCTGGGGCTGTTTAGCTTGGAGAAGAGGAGACTGAGAGGTGACCTTGTAAGCATTTAAAAAGATGTGCAGGTGAGTGCCAGAGCTGGAGCCAGCTCTGCTGGGTGATGCCCAACAGCAGCACAAGGGGCAATGGTGGAATCTAAGGCAGAGGAAGTTCCATGGAAACAGGAGGAGGATTTTTTTCCTTGTGAGGGTGCCAGAGCCCTGGCACAGGCTGCCCAGGGGGGCTGTGGAGTCTCCCTCTCTGCAGATATTCAAAACCTGCCTGGATGTGTTCCTGTGTGATCTGCTCTGGGTGATGCTGCTCTGGCAGGGGGTTGGAGTGAATGAGCTTTGCAGGCCCCTTCCAGCCCCTGACTCTGTGATTCTGTGAATTTTACTCTACACACCAACCTCTTCTGCCTCTTTTGCCAATAATTTCACACTACACAACAGCCTTTCCTGCCTCAGCTTTTGTCACATAATCAGCAAGAGATGGAGTTGAAGTAGCAGTTCCACAGCATAGGTCTTGCTTTTTATTTGGGGTGATCCAAGCATTTTTATTTTCACTGGTAAAGAAAATCTCTCATTTGTTTTTGGTGTTCCTTTTTAAGCACATGAGTTTACTGAGGCTCCTAAACACTCTAAAGCATTGCCATAAAGAGATAATTTGTCATTGCTGGCAGCAGGGCTTTTACTTTCTGAAGCTGATCTGATCCTGGGCCAGACAACGCTCTGTCTGTTCTGATGATGAAATACAAGACATCCTAATGGGGAAGCTGGAACTGGTTCAGAAAGGGGAATGCATAAGTGGCACAGATCTTTAAAAAGCTGGAGAAATCCCCCAGGAAATGCAGACTGTTGAGTCCGATTCCTTCTCTTCCCCTTCCACAAAGGAAATGTCTGTGTTCACCCCAGTGCAGAACAGAAACCCTGAGGAACCAGAGGGCTGTAGGAAAAGGCTGCTGTGAGAAATACTTTGAGTCTCCCAGACTGGTGGAATGAACTCTGCACTGAAAGCAGTCAGTAGATGCAGTTGCTTAGTTCTAATGCAAAACAGGCCACAGCCCAATCTATTCTTCCCTGAGACATTGTCTGGCTGAATATAGGCTGAGGAAAGGAGAAAGGAAGAAGGAGAAGGGAGCTGTGTGCTCTTGGAGCTACAGAGACTGCATTTTCGCTTCCTTTCTGCGATGAACAGTTGGCACAGAAGAGGCACTTCTGGAAGTGGGCTCTCTACATGTGTACATAGTGCAGCAATAACTACAGTCATTCATATTCTGTTTGTTCTCTGAGCCCTGCAGCTGGAGGAGCTGAGCACATGTCCTTCTCCTTACGTTGGAAGGAAAATGGTAACAGCTTTGTGATCTTCCTCTGTCACCATTCACTTGACCAAAATTCACCCAGACTGGGTTGAAAGCAATGGGAGTGTGGTCTGGGCTGGTATCTTGAGGGGTCTTTTTAGGGGAAAGTAGTAAATGTAATGATGTTGTATGGATGTTGTGGTAGGCCTGATAGCCAAAATAGGCTTATACAGGTCCTGGCTTGCCCAGGAATGTTTTTCTGCTCCATGAGAGAAGCAACCACAGGAAAGAAGACAAAAGAACCTGGAGCCACTAAGTCTAAGGACTCTGCCTGCCCAGACTTGTCTTGGTCCTGTGGTAAACAAGGTGCACACACTTAGCTTGAGCCTGCCTCATGCAAGGCCTGTGCTTTTCCCAGATTTGGGTGAAGCAAGCCTGTGGCTTTCTCTAATGTGGTCAGGCTTGGCTAAGTGCCATTCTGATTGGCTGTTCTGTGTCCAGAAGGCCAAAAGGGCCCACATTGATAAAAGAGCGATGCAGGTAAGCAGCCTGCTCTGCTGTGCTCTGCTGTGCTCTGCTGTGCTATTCATGCCTGCAGCTGTTGCTTACTGCCTTATGGTTTGCCTGGAAACTCCACTGCCATGAGTTTACCAGGGACAGGCTCTAAATGCCTGCACAGCCAGCGTGACGTGGTGCTGAGCCTGCAGATGGCAGACACCCTGCCTGCACCTGAGAGCCTCCTGCCGAGATGAGAAGTCCTGGAGATACACAGATTGTCCAGAGGAGCTGGGAGGCATGGTCAGAGGTTGTCTGTTCCTTTCCCCAGAAGTCTGGGAAGAATCAAGTCTCTGTGGCTGACAGGACAGAGTCCCCTGAAAGTGTCTGGGCACTGTCTGGACTGTGGCCAGCCCCCGTGAGTCAGGTAATGATAATTTTGTGAGTAAATACTTAAAAGCCTCTTTGTAATTCTCCACTGCCTTCTGCCATAAGCAGAAGGAGCTCCTCGAGTCCATCTAGAGGGCAAGAACCTCCTCTTCCAGCTCAATTAAAGTTTATGTATTGTGCTAGTTTGTATCTGTGAAATGTTTCTGTGGCAGAACTATCATTAAAAGGAGTGGTCAGGGCTGACAGGGTTCTGAATAGCAACATTAATAATAGTAATTTTGGAAAAAGATCATCCTGCATTAATTAATTTCCCTTTCATAACAATGGGACTCAGTGGGGGTGTACTTAGAGCAGCCCATCAGGGAGACTCAGCATGGATTCAGAAAGAGGAAGCATTAGGAAGCTAATGGTGCAAGCTGAGGCAGAGGAAGTTTAATGGAAACATGAAGAGGATTTTTTTTCCCTGTGAGGGTAACAGAGCCCTGGCACAGGCTGCCCAGGGGAGTTGTGGAGTCTCTCTCTGGAGATATTCCAAACCCACCTGGATGTGTTCTTGTGTGATCTGCTCTGGGGTAATCCTGCTTTGGCAGGGGTTGGACTGGATGAGCTTTGGAGACCCCTTCCAGCCCCTGACACTCTGTGATTCTGTGATTCTATGACTCTGCTTCTATGATGCATTCAGCATTAGTGCAGGTACCTCAAGCCCTGCACATCCTGAATATGAGCCAGCAGTGTGCCCAGGCAGCCAAGACGGCCAATGGCATCCTGGCTTGTCTTAAAAATGCTATGGCCAGCAGGAGCAGGGAGGTGATTGTGCCCTTGGACTCAGCTTTGGTGAGGCCACACCTTGAGTGCTGTGTTCAGTTTTGGGCATTGCAGTACGAGAGATGAGGAGGTGTTGGAGCAGCTCCAGAGGAGGACAATGAGCTGGGGAAGGGCCTGAAGAATAAAACTTATGATGAGCAACTGAGGGAGCTGGAGATGGTTAGTGTGAGGAAGAGGAGGCTGGGGGCAGACCTCATTGCTGTCTACAACTACCTGAAGAGACATTGTGGAGAGGCTGCTGCTGGGCTCTGCTCACAGGGAACTGCAGACAGAACAGGGGGGAATGGCCTCAGGCTGAGGCTGGGGAGGTTTAGATTGGACATTAGGAAGAAGTATTCCATGGAGAGAGTGGTCAGGGACTGGAATGAGCTGCCCAGGATGGTGCTGGAGTCACCCAGCCTGGGGGTGCTTTAGGGTGGTTTGGATGTGGTGCTCAGGGCTATGGTTTAAGGTGAATCTTGCAGAGCAGGGTTCTAGGTCGGCCTTGGTGATCCTGAGGGCCTTTGCCAGCCTGCATGGTGCTGTGGTTCTGTGATCATAGAATGGTTGGAAGGGACCTCAGAGGTCATATGTTCCATCTTCCCCACCATGGGCAGGGACACCTCTCAACTACACTCAAGGCCTCATCCAGCCTGGCCTTGAACATCTCCAGGGAGGAAGCAGCCACAACCTCCTTGGGCAGCCTGTGCCAGGCTCTCACCACCCTCACACTGAACAACTTCTGCCTCAGCTCTGCTCTCCCCCTGCCCTGCCTCGGCTCCAAACCATTCCCCCTTGGCCTGTCTCCAGTTACCCTCAGCAAAAGTCTCTCTGCAGGATTCCTTCAGGCTCTGGCAGCAGCTCTGAGGTCCCCCTGGAACCTTCTCCTCTGCAGGCTGCACCCCCCCAGCTCCGTCAGCCTGTGCTCACAGCAGAGCTGCTCCAGCCCTTGCGAACTTTTCTGCTAGTGTCTCCCCTTCGTGGAGCTGCTGCTTTGCTGCTTCCCGTCCCAACGCTTGCAAACCCTCTAAGCAGCAGATGGCAGCCAAGCCTTGCTGCAAACCCTGCCTCTGAGCTGCAGATGGCTGAGCCAAAGGCAAAAACCCATTCCCGCTGTGCTCAGCCAGGCTGCCTGAACAAGCAGAAGCATGCTGACACCTGGAGGACTTCATGTAGTAATGTCATGTAGAAAGCGAATCTGGAGCCCGTTTCAGTCCAACACATTTACAGCATCGGTGTAACTGAGGTCCCTGAAAGCCACCTACCTCCCAGCGAAGGAAAAAAAAGACTTCTATAAACAGCAAAGACATCTTCATAAAAGTCAATGGCAAAGGAACAGAAAGACATTGGCACTGTGGGAGCTCTCCACCTGGTTGGTTTTCTCCCTGTTTCCTAGGCAATCTCAGACTTTAAAAGGACCAGGATGACATTTCAGTATAAATGTGTATTAATAAAAAGCAGTTGTTTGCAAACCTGCAGTTCTGCACCAGTTACACTGCAGGGAAAGTGGCTGCCTGAGGTGGATCAGGAGCTTTGCCAGGCACAAGACTCTGCCATTAGTTTCCCCCAGGATTCTGGATCTATCAGAGCAAAACAGAGCTTAATTATAAGCACTTTGGTTCATCTTTCCCTCTCCATATGATATAGTTTAAATGGTTCGTGGAGTTCTGGATTCCTCCAAAGTCATTGCCAGGGAGGGAAGGGGAAGGTGAGATGGAATAAAAAACCTAAGCAAGTGAAGCAGATTGGTGTTGCCTCCTGTACCTGCAGTGGAACAGGGAGACTTTAGCTGGTGAAAAGCAGGTCCACTGGCATGAATGTGAAGATGAATCCAGGAGCCTCACGGATTGTGAGGTTTAGTCGAAGGAGCTGCTGCTGGCATTTGAACAGAGTGTAAATGGTGAAGCAGAGTGCAGGCAGAACAGAACACAAAGGCTGTTTGTGCCTTTATTCTCCAGACTTCATCAAAGTCATTACTGCTGCTGATTAGCATGGTTTTAAGCATTAGATATGTATTAAGAGGGAATAGAGCAGACAATGACACCCTGCCCCTTTTTGGGACCCAGTCAGGCAAAGGAAGCCAATGAGAGCTTTGCTCCCCGTACCCAGGGTTATCTGTCATAAAAGCTGGGACTGAGCCCAGCTCTGTGGAGTTGGACAAGTCTCTTTGTTTAGAAGACCATAAGAAAGTTCCCTCAGGTATTAATGTCTGTGTGAGGCAAATTGTTCTGGATTGTCCTTCTCTAACTTGTGATACTTCCATGGAAGATTTAGAATCATAGAATCACAGAATCATAGAATCAGTCAGGGTTGGAAGGGACCTCAAGGACCATCCAGATCCAGCCCCCTGCCATGGGCAGGGACACCTCACACTAGATCAGGCTGTCCAGAGCCTCATCCAGCCTGGCCTTAAACACTTCCAGGGATGAGGCTTCCACCACCTCCCTGGGCAACCCCTTCCAGTTTCTCAGCACCCTCATGATGAAGAACTCCTTCCTAATATCCAGTCTGAATCTCCCCATTTCCAGCTCTGTTCCATTCCTCCCAGTCCTATGACAACCTGGCAGCCTAAAAAAGTCCCTTTCCAGCTTTCTTGTGGGCCCTTTAAGATACTGAAAGGAGAAACTTCTTTCCAGTGAGGGTGACAGAGCCCTGGAGCAGGCTGCCCAGAGAGGCTGTGGAGTCTCCTCTGAAGATTTTCCAAACCCACCTGGGTGCATTCCTGTGCAAACTCCCCTGGGTGATGCTGCCTTGGTAGGCAAATTGGACTCGATGATCTCCCTTCCAACCTCTAATATTCTGAGATCAAGCTTGACCTAGAAGAATGGAGCTTCACACAGCATGCTAAGAGCTGCCCTTCACCACCCAACTCACACCTGACTGAGCACGGGGCTGTAGGACACAGTGTCCTCTTGCCAGGCCAAACGCACCTGCTCCTAGCACACCTGTGTAGCACAGTTCCAGCTCCGAGTTGACAAATCACTCATGCAGAGAGGTGTCCCTTTTCCTGCCAGCTCTGTTTGGAGCTGCTGGCTGCTTCGAGGGGATCAGAAGGTTTGGCAACAGTTACAACACCACCCAAAAGTTAAGGGGGTTCATCTGTCAGTGTGTGAGATGAGAAGATAAAATCATGTCCAGAGGTTCCTCCAGTCCAACCTTGCCTTTCCCATCTGTGTGCCTTGGACATGTTTAGACACATGTGCCACAGAGCACTGCTGCACCTCGTCTCAAAAGCTAAGGAGGAGAGGAATGCAGATCAGCCATGAAGATACAGGGCAGGGGAGTGTGAGCAGTCAGCGTTGTGCATCCTGAACCAACTGGGGAGGAATAACAAACTGCAGCAGGACAGGCTGGGAGGTGACTGCTGGAGAGCAGCCCTGGGGAGAGGGACCTGGGAGTGCTGGTGGAGAACATCCATGGCACAGCAGTGTGCCCTGGGGTCCAAGAGGTCCAATGGAGTCTTGGGGGGCATTAAGCAGAGTGTGTCCAGCAGATCAAGGAAGGTTCTCCTCTGCCTCTCCTCTGCCCTGGTGAGACCTCATCTTGAGCACTGCCTTCAGTTTTGGGCTCCTCAGTTGAAAAGGGACACGAACTGCTGGAGAGAGTCCAAGGGAAGGCTGAGAGGATGATGAGGGGCTGGAGCAGTGCCTGAGGAGGAGAGGCTGAGGGACCTGGGGCTGCTTAGTCTGCAGAAGAGAAAATTGAGAGAGGATCTAATCAATGTCTATAACTCTCTGAGGGCTGGGGGTCAGGAGTGGGGGACAGGCTCTGCTCACTGCTCCCTGGGACAGGACAAGCAGCAATGGATGGAAGCTGCAGCACAGGAGGTCGCAGCTCAGCACAAGGGGAACTTCTTGCCTGGAAGGGTCCCAGAGCCCTGGCACAGGCTGCCCAGAGAGGTTGTGGAGTCTCCTTCTGTGGAGCCTTTCCAGGCCTGTCTGTGTTTCTGTGTGCCCTGAGCTAGATTGGATGGTTCTGCTGTGGCAGGGGGGTTGGACTGGATGATCTCTTTGGGTCCCTTCCAACCCCTGACATCTGTGAGCTGTGATCCTGTGAACTGCATCATGTGAAAACCTGGAGATGGAGGCAGGCTTTGTTGCCTTTGGAGATCTCAGAGGGTGCTTCTGTACATCCTCAATCCACTGCCTGGTGTTACAGCTCTGGGCTTAATGGTCTTTGAACTCAGATTATGGCCCAGAAAGGGCTAGATCAAGTGTCAGAGGAAAGATGTTCCAGCTGTTAAATAGCTGCTCTAGGGTTGGGATACCTGAGTTCATTTTCTTGATCTGCTTCCTCAGACTCATTCTGGGATTTCAGGCCACTTGGCCTTTCTGAATTTTGGTTTCCTGGTGGGAAATTGAGGAAGTTAGAAATGGTTTAGCTGCCAGAGAACAGTGTCATAAATCACTGCAAGTCACTTACCAGAAGCAGGAGCATGGCACAAGCACAGAATATGAACTCCTCCTGCCCTCTGGCTTTCTTCTTGTGTGGAGGACCATCTTTTCATGAAGCATTCAGAGCACTTGAAGCAAAGGTTTCCTTCACTTGGGGAGGGGGAAACTCAGCAGTTGAGTGAGGTTTAGCTTCTGGACTCCAACACAAGCAGCTCACAACTACAAGGAGCTGCCTTCGGGATGCTATGGTGTGTTAAGTACGTAGTGCTCACCATGCTGAAGACTGTTTTGTTCCTCCTAGGTGGAATTACTGTTTAATGACCATGCATTTCTGAGCAGTTGGTATGAACAACCAATTACTCAGAGCTCCTCTGGCATTTCTGAAGCCCCCCCAGAATCCCCTAAGTGCCATTTTAGCCATTTGCAGATGCCAGCTCAGTGCAGCTGAAGGCTGTACAAAAGGAACCCACTCCTGTCTCACTGCCTGGATCACCTGTTTCAGATCTCTAAGTCAAGGTCCCTTGGTGTTCCTTCTCCTCTGCAGGTGGGTAAGGCATGCAGAGTTGTGTGTTTCTGCCGGGCAGGCAATTCCTGGAGTAGCTCAGTGAGGGTTTGTGTGGCAAGGGAACAGCAGGGTGTGCCTCTTTGCTCATTCTTCTGCTATTGTTGGGGGTTGTGGTTGAATGGAGGTTTATGGTTTCTCCTCATCTTGATTAATTGAACAGTGGAGAAAACACAACTTAATGCCTGTGCATCCTGATCCTTAGCCTCTGGTACTCTCCAAGCTCAAAGCCTGTGAACTCTTGATACCACTGTGGAGAAACAGGGGAAGGGGAAGAGATTGGGCACACCGGCAGAAAGTGCTTGCTGCCTTCCAGGCAGAAGCTGAATGCTGTCACCACTGAAGACCTGAGCCATGAGCATGTTTTATTTGGCTCCAGAGAGAGCAGGGTGGATGCAGGAGCAGCCAGGGGTATGAGCAGGAGCAGCCAGGGGTAGGAGCATGAGCAGCCAAGGGCAGGAGCATGAGCAGCCAGCATCAAGGTTTGCTCAGATACTGACGGGCAGTGGGACACTGTCAGCAAGCTGGAAGAGCAGCAAGCTCTGGTGTACTCCCAAGGTAATTTGCTTTGAGGACAAATGGAGATCCAAGAGAAGATGCTCAGAGGGCTGGAGTACCTCTTCTATGAGGACAGGCTAAGATAGTTGGGGTTCAGCAGCCTGGAGAGGAGAAACCTTCCAGGAGAACCCTGGAGTGGGCTTCCAGTGTCTGAAAGGGGCTACAGAAGGGCTGGGGAGGGACTACTGACAAGATCTTGTACTGACAGGAGGAGGAGGAATGGGTTTGAAGTGGCAGAAGGGAGATCGAAACTGGATGTTAGGAAGAAGCTGTTTGCAGTGAGGGTGGTGAGCCACTGGCACAGATTGCCCAGGAAGGTTGTGGAGCATGTTCTGTCATTCTGTGATCCACAACCTCCCTGGAGGTGTTCAGGACCAGGTTGGATGAGGCCTTGAGTGACCTATTCTAGTGGGAGATGTCCCTGCCTATGGCAGGGGATTGGAACTGGCTGAGCTTTGAGCTCCCTTCCAACCTAAACCATTCTATGATTCTATGAAATCACCGCAGCCTTTCTGTCTAGAATCAGTAATGCAAGCTAGAGGAGTCCTTTCTAGGCCATCCATGTTCTCCCTAGCCAGAGGAAGCAGATTTCATGAACCAGTGGCAGAGCAGAGTCATTTGCTGCCCGTGGCAAGGTGTGACTTGCCTTCATCTCTGCTCTCAGCACACTTGCTTTGGCAGTCCAGCTGACTTGCACTGGGACTCCTCCTAACCCGACTGCGGCATTCAGCATAAGGAAGGTTATCACGGTCTGATAGTGAGCTGTCAGTAATAGCAAGCTGTTAGACTCCTCCAAAGCATCCACTAGAGAGGGTGACAGGACATATTGGCAAACAGTGTCGCAGCAGAACTTGCAGGGAGTAAACAGGAGCCTAGCAGGGGAAGAGAGATGCACGAAGTGGGATTTCTCGCCTCGTTTCTGCTCGTGAGCAATTTGCAGCCACAGTAGAACTGAGGAGGATTAATAAATGATGTTTCCCCCCTCTCCAGAAGCCTATCTTGTGCTTCAGCAGCACAGGAAATGTCAGCGTGGCGAGGACTCCGAGGTGTCCTCTGGAGAGCTCTGCATCTTAGCAGCTGTCCCCAGCACATAGATGTGATTGGGACAATAAAATGTGGCTCAGTGCTGCTGTCCTACAACTGATTAGGTCAGCTGTAAATATTGGGACTGCACAGTAAATACATGCTAGCAGATTGTGCTGACTTGTTAGATATAAATGAAAACATAATTAGATTTATGAGGTGCCCCTCCCCCTCCCTGTGCCCAGTAACATAATTTAGCAAAGGTGGGGGGGGGTTGGAAGGGAAGAAGGAGCCCTCACAACCTGCTGAAATATCATTATTAACATGCACATGAAAAGTCAATTATGCCAGAGGGAGGTATTTAAGTGAAGTGAGTTTCCATACTCTGGGACTACACCTTGGGGATTATCTACTTCTCACTTAGTTATTTATATATTTTCCCTGAGATTTCTGCTGCTGCTGCTTAGCAGTGAGGAATGACAGCAAAAATGTTATGAAAGAGGTGTTCTGAGATTGCCCTCCAGAAACAGCCAAATATGCAGATAAGTGAAATATTCCCAGCCCCATCCGGCTTCCTCCCTCATCACCACATCAGAGGCTCCAGACCCCTCCCAGGCCATGCAGGGATGTTTCCTGCTGTTCAGTTGGAAGTGACACCAGGCACTGGTCTTGCAGCACCTCCCTGGGGAGGAGTTTTTACCAAGCTCTTGTTATTAGTGCCAGTATTTGTTATTTATATTGTAGTGGTGCCTTGAGGCCTCTGCTGGGACTGGGATCCCATCAGGCTGGATGTGCATGGGAAAAAAGGCAGTTTCTGCTTGAAAGAACTCACAGTGTAATGGAATGTCTCTAGAGATGGAGACTCCACCATCTCCCTGGGCAGTCTGCTCCAGTGCTGCAGCATCCCTAAACAAAGAAGTTCCTCCTCAGGTTTCAATGGGACTTCTGATGGTCAAGTTTGTGTCCCTTACCCCTTGCCCTGTCACTGGACATGGGTGAAAAAAGCTTGGTCCCAGTCTTGCCAGTCCCTTCACTTGGCAGTCACAGAGTCACAGAATCACAGAGTGTCAGGGGCTGGAAGGGACCTCCAAAGCCCATCCAGTCCAACCCCTGCCAGAGCAGCGTCACCCAGAGCAGATCACACAGGAACACATCCAGGCAGGTTTTGAATATCTGCAGAGAGGGAGACTCCACAGCTCCCCTGGGCAGCCTGTGCCAGGGCTCTGGCACCCTCACAGGGAAAAAAATTCCTTCTTACCACGGGCTCACAGGATCACAGGATCACAGGATCACAGATCACAGGATGTCAGGGGTCGGAAGGGACCCAAAGAGATCATTGAGTCCAACCCCCCTGCCAGAGCAGGACCATCCAATCTAGCTCAGGACACATCATGTTTACATGAATCTTCCTATGCCTCAACCTGAGTCCTCTGAGCCAAGCAATGCTTAGGTATCTACTGCATTAGGTTAAAAGGGAAACCAGGCTGAAGAACCAAGTCTCAGCTCCCTGATAATTGTAGCTTATCACATGCCTGGATAACTGCTGGTAAATACCTGCTGGGTTGCCAAGACCATGTCAAGGCTTGTCAGTCTTCAATAAATCTTCAAGACTTAAGATCCTACTCTTTGATGCCAGCCATGACTTCCCAGTCCAGAGACAGGGCAGAGGAAGGCAGTGATGCTGAGCTCTCAGCTCAGCTGGCAGAATGCATCACGATGTGTGAGCAGGGCTGCGCGAGAGCTCCCGAAAAGGTCATCGGTGGCTTTGGAGCAATAAATCACGGACGGGAAAGATTTGCATTTTGGCTGTATAAAACCCAGGGCTGGATTAGAGAGAGCATACTTTGCAGTAATATTTCTCTCCTGACTTGTTTTATTAGCTTCCTTTAAACATGTTACATTATTGCTTATAGAATTTCATTTACTTGGATTGACAGCTTGATAAATATGTCTATTGGCGATGATTTGGATTGCTCTGGGCATTAATATTATTAAAACCTGTCACAAGGAAATGTCTGAGGGATGACTTACTGTAAAGATTACAGCAGGAAATAAATCATACAATGGTATTTGTTACCGTTTATGGCCTCCTGGAGCCGAGTCAATCCCTTTTTATGTTGCATTATTTCCCAGGTTTTACAGCCCCGCGTTACACGTCGCTGTCAGGAGGAACAGATGGGGTGTCAAGCACGAGCCGTCGCAGTAATTCCCACCCTCGGGTTATTTGTATGAAGGACAAGTGTAAAGCTGTGTTCTCAAGGAAAGGGAAAAAAAGGGGTGGGGGGGAAGTGGAGATAGATAGAGGTGGAGAAAGTGTTGTTCCAGTGAGCACATTGTGCTTTTGAGCACTACCTGGGGCTTGTGCTGCAGAGTGCTCTCTGTAACCCCTCAGGAGTTGCACAACTTTTGCCTTCTGTCACAGAATCACAGAATCAAGACTGAAGTAACCCATGGAGTCCTCCCCTGCTGCTCTTGGCCATCTTTCTCTTCATAGAATCATGGAATGATTTAGGTTGGAAGGGACCTCAGAGTTCAGCCAGTTCCATCCACCCCCCCACCATAGGCAGGGACACCTCCCACTAGAACAGGTCGCTCAAAGCCTCATCCAGCCTGGTCCTGAACACCTCCAGGGAGGTTGTGGAGCACAGAAGCACAGAATGTGATCAAAGATCTGTGCTTTTGTGCTCCACAACCTCCCTGGGCAATCTGTGCCAGAGTCTCACCACCCTCACTGCAAACAGCTTCTTCCTAACATCCACTTTCAACCTCCCCTCTCCCACTTCAAACCCATTCCTCCTCCTCCTGTCATTACAAGACCTTGTCAATAGTCTGTCCCCAGCCCTCCTGGAGCCCCCTTAAAGATCCTGCCAGGCCACTCCAAGGTCTCCTGGAAGCCTTCTCATCTCCAGGCTGCAGAGCCCCAACTCTCTCAGCCTGTGCTCAGAGCAGAGCTGCTGCAGCTCTCTTAGCATCTTGGTGGCCTCCTCTGGCCTGGCTCCAACAGTTCCATGTCCTGCTTTTGCTAGGAGCTCCAGAACTGCACACAGTGCTCCAGGTGAGGTCTCACAAGAGCAGAGCAGCTCTACTTTGCTTGCTAGAATGGGAGAGAGAGGTGAAAAGGTGGTTTTGGTGGGAGCCAAGCCTCAGAGAGGTTGCAACATGTGGGGAAGGGTGGATGTGGGCAGCTCGCAAATGCCTAAGGGTGGAGTTCTGAAGAGTCCCTCCTGAGGTGCATGGAGTCACAGAATGGTAGGGGTTGGGAGGGCTCTCCAGGGTTCATCCAGTCCAACCTCCCTGCTAAAGCAGGATCAGCTAGGGCAGGCCACACAGGAACGCACCCAGTCAGGTTTTGGAAGCCTACAGGGAAGGAGACTCCGTTGCTGGGTTCGGGATGCAATAGGGAAGAGAATGAGCAGATAGTTTGAACACTGAAAGCTTCTGAACTGACTTTAGGCAGAGAGCTCCTCTGATCCAGGAAGAAAGTCATTTGCATTCCACTTTTTGTTGTGCTCCTGCTGTGTATTCTCCAGGAGTATTTGTCAGAGTAGGGCTGGCAGGTTGGAGGGAGTCATTCATGGCTTCATGGATTGGGTTGAGTTGGAAGGGGCCTTAAAGCTCATCCAGTGCCAACCCCCTGCCATGGGCAGGGACACCTCCCACCAGCCCAGGTGGCTCAAGGCCGCATCCAACCTGGCCTTGAACACCTCCAGGGAGAGGCATCCACAGCCTGTTCCAGTGTCTAACACCCCCCTCTGTCAAGAACTTCTTTCTCATATCCAGTCTCCATCTACCTTCCTCAAGCTTCCATCAGTTCCCTCTCTCCCCATCAGAGTTAAGCTGATAAATGCACATAAAATTAATTAATCTGAGTTAAGAATTCAGGTGGGAGACATCATCCATGCATCCCTTCCCCAGGCTTCCCTTCCTCAGATCCCTGGCCCCTAGAATCTTGTGCAGGTGCAGAGAATGGGAACATGACTCTTGCCATGAATGGCTCTTTAAGCACCCCAATAAATTGTTCTCTCGATGCAGGCTGCCTGAATCTTACTCACGAAGCACCGAGGGCCTGTGTCCACTGCAGCTTGCACAGCCAATGAGCCTGACAAGTCACTGTGATGGAGCAGGTCCTTCTGTGCATTTCTGACACAGAAAAACCTTGCCTGCAGGGGTGCAAAGTCTGCCCGGACTTGTTCTGTGCAGACTGCATTGTCTCTCTGTATGCAAACCAAACCTGCTTATTGGCACTGAAAGAGAGGGTTTGCTTCTTTCTTTTCCTCTGGGTTTTGGTTTGGTCTTTTTGCCAACCCTACACTAAGCAAAAGCTTGCTCCATGTGGGCTTTAGGTCACTGGTGGTGTTTACAGAACCACAGCATCACAGAGTGTCAGAGGCTG
>WAAF01016533.1:0-35685 GCA_013400475.1 Tricholaema leucomelas
AACCTTGGTGATACTGTGATACTGTATTATGTTTAGATCATCTGCGGAACACTAAACAGGAGCAGAAGAAAATCTAGTACTTTATTTTTGCATTTATATCTAATTTTTACATGTTTATGATAGAGAATGTGATGGATCTTTAAAGAAAAAAAACTTCATTTCTAATCATGCTTTTCTTTTTAGGCAGATACTTCTGTTGATGGCTATGAAGATGGGGAGAAGTTCAGTGTCGAGCTAACTAAAAACAACCAGGGCTTAGGAATAACTATTGCTGGTTACATCGGAGACAAAACATCAGGTAATGATTGATTCCTGCAGTTTACTATACAGTCTGTTAAGTATGGTGAGTAAGTATCAAAGAATTTTAGTTATGCTGTGTCATCTCTTGAAAGCCCTTTGCCGATCTTTCTAACATTCATAAAGAAGGGAATTGTTTTTTTTTCTTTTTTGGTAAGGATTGTCAGATTAGAAGGGATCAGTTTTACTACGAAATCCCACCTCAGCATTTTAAAATAAATTGTTATATTAACTCTTGGTTAAAGCTTGTGCTTTTATGGTTTTTTTTCAAAACAATTCTAAAATAGATTGAATCATTTTCCTTAGAGCTAACTGGGCTTTTAAAATGACATTTTCATTTTTAAAGGCTGTTACAAGACAGTATCACAGTATTACCAAGGTTGGAAGAGACCTCATAGATCATCAAGTCCAAGCCGTTACCACAGAGCTGAAGGCTAGACCATGGCACCAAGTGCCACGCCCAATCCTGCCTTGAACAGCTCCAGGGATGGCGACTCCAGCACCTCCCCGGGCAGCCCATTCCAGTAGCTAATGACTCTCTCAGTGAAGAACTTTCTCCTCACCTCAAGCCTAAATTTCCCCTGGCGTAGCTTGAGGCTGTGTCCTCTTGTTCTGGTGCTGGCTGCCTGAGAGAAGAGAGCAACCTCCTCCTGGCCACAACCACCCCTCAGGTAGTTGTAGNCACTGGCTCTCTTGGCCAGCTGGGCACACTGCTGGCTTATGTTCAGGCGGGTATCAATCAGCACCCCAAGATCCCTTTCTGTCTGGCTGCTCTCCAGCCACTCTGACCCCAGCCTGTATTTCTGCATGGGGTTGTTGTGGCCAAAGTGCAGCCCCTGGCACTTGGACTTACTGAACGCCATCCTGTTGGACTCTGTCCATCTGTCCAGGTGGTCGAGGTCCCGCTGCAGAGCCCTTCTGCCCTCCAACCCAGCAACATCTGCCCCTAGCTTGGTGTCATCTGCAAACTTGCTGATGACTGATGACAGTAGTATTCTGAGTAGTTTTAGGGAAATACTGTCATTATTTTGTAAACGATATGTATAGTTCTGCTCAACTGCACTAGATCAGGAATTCTGTAGTGGCTTCCTTAGTGATCTCTTCATAATAAGTGTTTGTTCACCTCCAGGATATTGCAGCAAATAAATAAATAATGTACAGTTGTGTATTTTCACTTTGTAATTTTTAGTACCTTCTCAGAAAAATGATGCAGGACTCTTGTTTAGTCTCCATAGGATTAAATGCATTATTGCTGGGAAGAGATAGTTGTTGAATGTGTTGTGAAATCTCTCAGAATGCTGTTCGGTTTACTTTCATTCATGTTTATGTTAGAAAAATGCATGAATAGTTATATCCCACAGTATTGGCAATTTATTGACACAACTTTTTGTCTTTCAGAAAATCCAAATTTTAAAAGGCTGTTCTATAGGACAAAATGGTTACAGTTTGTCCAAGTCCACTTTTTAGCAGCTTCCTGTTTAATCTTTGAAAGGCGTATTAAATTGTAGAACACATAATGGAACACGCAGTAGAACTAACTCAGTTTTGTGACGTAACAGCTAACATATTTCCTGTTAGTTGTTCAGCAAAACTACCGGACAACAATATCTATGTCTGAGCCTTTCATGAATGACAAATTACATATTATCAGTGTTACTGCATAGCAATTGCAGGATATGAAAACACTCCGGAACTAGTAAGAGTAGCCTTTTAGATAATCACAAAGCCTGTAAGAGCAAAACTGAAGTAAACCCAGAAAGTCTTACTCTCTTAAGCCTCAGTATAGTCATTAGAAAAGAACACAGACCTCCTTCCTGGGATATTTTTTTTCGTGTTGAGACATTATAAAAGATGAGTGTCAGGTCTGCAAAGGCACTAGAGCGTTTAACAGCTGTTAAAACCCATTCCGTAGTGGAGTATCTCCCCATCAGATGTATTCATTTAACAGAATTGGAGCATTCACTATGAGAAAGTAGATTCTGCTAAGATTTCTGATACCAGTGTTACAAGCCTCTAACCTTCAGATGTTGTTTGGTTCATGCTAGTATTTTTTTAATTTTATCTATCCTATTAAAAATGTGAATGTAGGAACTCCATAGATTTTCACTTTAATAAGTGGTTCAAATTCCAGTGTGTTATTCCTGAAATGGATTTTCTCTTGTAAAACATCCTTTCTGTAGGTTTTCTGAATATACAACCTTTTCCTGTGTTTCAAAATCAGTAACTGTCTAAAATGGATTTCCTTTTTGAAATTCTGTTGTGTCCTTTTTTTTAATTGGATCAAATGCTAACAGCTTTAGTTGAAAGCCAGTTTGAATGTTGGTTCTGCTTGATTATAATTTTCTGCATATTGTGATCCAAGTATGCATTTTCACAAGCAGCTATTAAGTACATATCAATACATAATTTACCAGGTTACTCCACTGAAACTGAACTTTTTGTCCTGCAGTTTTAAATCTGACCAAGAGTTAAGAGATACAATTTTTTTGTCAATGTTGGTTTCAACTTTTAGATTAAAATAAGTTAGACTACTTCATCTTCTGCAGCAAGAATTGGAAACACTGACATTTTACCATTTTGAATGAAGTCTGGTCCAGCGTAACCTGACATTAGTCAGACTTATTCTTTAGGAAAAAACACAGAACACAAATGTATATTTTACTAAACCATACACTTTCCTGATTCTTTGCTTATCTCACCTGGAGATTGTGTTTTCTTTCTTTTTCTCCATTTGACTGATGGGATTAGTTGGAGATTGTTGTATTATTTGAATCATTTTTAATAAATCAATTCATCTGTCTCTTCATCTCAGAACCTTCTGGAATCTTTGTGAAAAGCATTACAAAAGGCAGTGCTGTTGAACACGATGGCAGAATCCATGTGGGAGATCAAATTATAGTTGTAAGTAAACAGAGAAAGAAGAGAGATGTGTCTGCAAAACTCTACATCTTTAAGTTAGAAGAAATACTTATATAGTACTTGTTTAAAAAAAATAAGGGTTTAAATGATGAGTCCTTTTTTTTGGCTAAGTATTAATGGCTTTATCTCTCTGTGCTACCTGTATGTAACTTGTGAATTTCAAGAAAGTCTGTGTAGTTTGTGTGTATCTTATCAATATGAGCTTCAGAACCTCTTAATAAAGGCAAATTATTTTTAAAAGCACGCTGTTAAATTTTAAATATTTAAAGAAAGAAGATAGTTTCATGTATACAGTGTTGGTTGTGTGGTAAAAATTAGGTCATGAATGCAAAAAACCACGTTTTTGTGGCTGTCTGTCTCTCTCCTTGCAATGTGTGAAGGCAGCAGTAAGAACAGGTTGTAGTCTCTATCCAAGTAAAATGTGCTCTCATGTTTGTTATGTAGAAATATGGGTAGGTTTTACAATGATTTAAATGTTGAGTAGAAATGGCTAAGGTTACTTATTCTGAAGTTTCTTTTTTTTTTCCCCTTTATTGTATATGCAGAAGGAGAGAAATATTTGGGTGACCTTGGAGGAAACAAAAAGTAAACAACACACAAACCCAAAACATTTTAAAATATGCTTTGCTTAAGTGTCAAGGGAAAAAAAACTAAATAACTCCAGCTTGTTTTTGATAACTTTATATTTTGAAGACCACCAAAGTTGGAAGAAGTTCAGGGAAGGGAACATAGTGGTTCAAGGCCACAGGGAAGTCAGTCTTAATACAGGAGGAATTAAAATAGTGAACTATGTGTTGTGCATATAGACTGAAATGACTGCAGAGGTCAAGGAGAAAGAGTAGGATAATACGGAATTTGCAGGGAGAATAAAAAGTGGTAGTTACTAAGGATAGTGGGATGAAATCAAGTGATTCCAAAGTCTCGCGTTTCAGAACAAGCCCCTTGGATAATGAGGTAATGGGTTAGCATTCTTCCAACAGAAGTGGCCAAAATGTTTTTCTTGAAAAAATTGAAGTAGACTGGTTGGCTGAGACATCTTTGTATTGGGAAATTGAGCTTCATAGTGTTCAATAGTAGACTTCACTGTGTCTGAGGTTACTTGGGCTCAGAACAGCTGTGTGCTGTAGTTCTTTCTACCACACTAGAAGAATGTGTCTCTCTTTACCTTCCTCTCCTCTGATTTCCTGACCATGTGTTGACTTACTCAGCTGGTGTTTTCTTCTAATAGGCGGAGATGGCTCCAGCGGTTGAGCAGCCGTGCTGTGCTGCATCCTATCCCACCCTGCAGAGCAGATGTGCCTGGCCACACTGTGGTGGGCACCCAAAGCACTTCTCCCCATTTAGCTGCAGTACTGGTTGTTACCTAGCCAATGAAAGTGCTAAGTGTGTCCAATGCCGTAAAATCGTCCACATTTTTTGTTACTGCCCTTCTGCTTGCTTTTGTTCTCAGGCTAACAGCTGCTGAGAACTCACCATATTCTTTTGCACTGGACATCTGTTGTTTTTTTTCTTTTTTCTGATTGGTGTCTTGTGGACTGAAAAACTGCTTAATGTTGCAGGTGGATGGAACAAATCTTCAGGGTTTTACTAACCAGCAAGCAGTTGATGTGTTGCGGCGCACGGGGCAAACAGTTCGGCTCACTTTGATCAGAAGAGGGCTTAAGCAGGAAAATCATATTCAGCCCCAGGAATACTTCAGTACTGCTGCTGAAAAGGACTTAGTGTTCCAAACAATAGATAGTAGCACAGCTAAAGGTAATGAAAACTGTCTTTGCTTTAAAGTTGGCTTGAAACATTTTTCTTCTTAGAGTGGAAATAAACTGGGGCAGATTAATTCTGTGTAGTTATACATGAGAGGACTTTCTGGTTTGATTAAGCTTTCAGACACAGTGGTATTATTTACTGTATTGTCAAAGTGAGTGATGAGAGCTCTGCACTGCATTGCACTTGTGGCTGAATTGCTTCAAGGCTTTGTACCTGTAAATCTCCAAATGGCAAGAAGACAGTGAACATTTTATCTATGTTCAAGAGTGAGTGCTGCATTCAGGAGCAATAAAAGTGATGCCCACCACAATGAGCAAAAGCAGGTCTTGGTCCCTTTTGCTCTTGTGTGTCAGTGTCAAAAGCTGGAGGCATGAGTGGAGCTGCCCAGATCTGTAAGTTATTAATAATTGATAGGGTGTTAGTTATATATGTGTACAAAGTTCAGAAGCCAATAACCAATATTAATTTTGTTGCTGATGAGATTAGTGAAGTTTATCTTACACTGTGGAAATCTTCAAGTATATGTGCCAGATGTTTAAAGTCTGTGTGTTTGAAAAAATAGTTGCACAGAGCCTGGATAAAGAAACAGTTTTGAAGTTTTTTTGGCTAGTTGTGTTATAAGTTGATGTTAGCTAAAATATATCGCAACTGATAGACGAAGTCATAATCCCCACCTCCCAGAAGATTTTGAAAGACTCAGTAGTATGTTAGTGTATGCCATCTTCTCATTTCCATCTTTAGTAAAAAGTACCGAGGAATTGTTCAGAAATCACCCTTTCTTCAGCCGAGAGGGACAAAAGCCCCAACAACATACCTAACGCAACTCTGTAGAAGGAGGGGCTTTCTGTATGTGAAGTATTTGTCAACTGAGCAGGTCTCCCAAGTCTGTAGCATTTTCATTTTTCAGTGTCAGCTTCCTGATTTGCACAGAGGAAAGAAAAGGAAATTAAAAAAGACAGTACAAGACTGATAAAGAATATTATATGTTTTCTAGTAGTTTTTCCTTTAGTCATAGAAATGCAGCTACTCATGGTTACTTCATAGAAAAATACACTGAAGAAGGCAAAGCAGGCAGATGCAATGGAAGATAAAATGTCTTTAAAATATGGCATTTCTTCTGGATCTCTTGTGTCAGATTGTGTTTGCCAAATGAATCCTGTGAAGTCCAGTGAAACAAACTGTCAGTGCCCTGGTGCATATCTGGTAGCTTGGTGAATAGTTCAACACATAAAATTGCTGAAAAGGTGATTTTTTTCTTCTTTTTCCAGATAACAATGAAACAGAACAGGGATCTCCATCATTGCCATGTAGTGCCAGTGTGGTAAATAATGGAGAGAACATGAAGCAACAAGAAACAGGTTCTCAACATCTAATATTTTATTCTGTGAAAATACTCTTGGATGTGCTTACACAAAGATCAGATGTGTTGTGTTCTTTTCTATCCTCTGTTTGTTATGTAGCTAAAGTGTAGCTAGAACATAATTGTACTTGTAGGCATGTAGTATTGTCTGTTGTAAGATCATTTGAGTACTGTATATTAAAATAGTTGTGTCTAAGATGCTACGTAAAGAAATCTGCTTTTGATACATGCACAGCCCTCTTTTTAGTCTCTGTTTCTACTCTCTTCAGTCTAGCTGCGTATTAATTTCCATTCTCATTCCCCAGCATGCCTTACCTTTCCAACTGCCTGCAGCAGCCCAGCTGCAGTTCCGGATAAACTTCCTTTTTGCAAATTCCTAAGATCGCATTCATTTTAATCTGTGTTCTCTGATAATGTTTGAAATTTGGTTAGTTCTAGTGCACTGATACACTCTGACATTTGCCATATTGAAAGTGAGTGAGAGTCAAGAACTTAAACTTGCAACAGATTTCTAGGCTTCACCTGTAGCAGATAGTCAAATCTGAAGAGCTCAATGCATACTGTAGGTACAGCAGAGTCCCATGGACCTTCACTACACAAAGTGTTGTTAAATAGACTGAGTTTGCTGGCTACTGAATCTGAATACAGCTTTTTGCTGTTTCCTGTGCTAAACTGTCCTAAAGATGCGAGGAAAATGAGCAGGAGAAAAGCATTTCTCTGTCTTCTTCAGCTTACAGATAAAATTAAGAGCTGCTGCAGTTTACTGCCTAGTCTGTCATGGTTATTTTCCAAGGCATTATTAATTTTCTCTCCTTCTTCCTTTTCAAGGACATTGCTACTCTTAGAACTAGAATTTTTTTCTCATCATATGTGTGAACATTAAGTGAATCTAACATCCCCTCACCCCCCCCCCAAAAAAAAAACCCAAAAAACAAAAAGAAAAAAGGAAGCAAAACAAAAGAAACAAGAAAAACAGATTGGACTTTCATTTTCTCACTGCCCCACAAGGCCTATAGTTTTAAAAAAAAAATCTTACGCAGTTGTGCTTATAACTTTAAAAATGCAAAACGTCCAGATTCAGTTTGAAATCTGTCCTGTGAAATACAGTCTGTCCAAAAGAATCAGGATGTACTGCCACTTATGTAAGTATTTAGGCCATCCTCATCAGTAAGTCTGATCTGCTTACATACAATCTGGTTTAACAAATACCTGGAACATGCTTGTTCTTGTTAACGTTTTGTTTTGCTCAGTGCTCCTTGTCTTGTTAAGTCACTTTAAATTCACTTAATGTTGAGACTAATTGTGTCCTTTCTTCCCAGACATACACTGAACTTTTTGACTGAACTTCATGTCTTTCAAAATAAGCAGTTAGTCTTGTGGGATGGGTTCTAATACTATTTTGCAAGGTTTTCCTCTGGTGAGATAGAGTTTTCAGTCATATTTAGGAGAATTCCAATGTCATGGATGATGTATGGTCCACATACTTTATCTGTTGTAGGAATAGACAGAATGTTTTACTTTTTGTCGCAGTAATCTCATACATAACTTTTAGATTTCCAACTAACTACTGCAGAAGAAGCAGCTCCAAAGGCAAAATGGCAGAGGATTATGGGTTCCAATTATGAAATAGTGGTAGGTAAACTTTGATTACTATTATTAAGTGTCCTTTCATCTATCTACCTGTTATGTTGCTAACATACACACAGAAATATGTTTGTATTGTATCTGCTTCTTTATTTGTAAAAACTGTATGTATGTTCCTTAATCTGTTGATACTGCTTTTTTCGATTGTAATTTGAATTACGTATGTGTTTTGCTGTATTGATTTTAGTAAAATAATCACAGTCACACTGCCTATGAGTATTAAGAGAAAAAAATATAAGTAGTTAAGGTCCTTTCATTAGCTAGAACTTCAAGTAATTGGTTGAAACTTCCTACCCATATTGCATACTGAGTGAATTGTTTGATATAATTAAGTAATGCATAGTACATTTACTGTAAATACATCTGAAAATTAGTATCTGAGTTTAGGATGTACTTCAGTGTCATAAGTCAGAGCTGAAGTCCCTGCAAAAGTATGTATTGTGAGATGTATTGTTGTCCTATTCCCCTGATTTGAACTTGTGCAGTTCCCACTTGTTTGTCCTGAAGTAGTATGTGATCAGTTTCAATTTTTACCTGATTGTTAGGTTTGTTTACCTGACAGGCTTCTTTTTCACCTGGTCATTTTTTATCTGACTGGTTGTTACTCATCATAGTATTTCTACTTTCTCAGTTCTGCAATATTAACCTCACTGTTTGTAAATTGAAATGGAAATTGACAGATATGGCTGTAAATATGTCAAAAGTAACCATGTCTTAATCTCATTTTAGGTGGCTGTAGTTAACAAATTTAGTGAAAGCAGTGGGTTAGGGATAAGCCTTGAGGCTTCAGTGGGACATCATTTCATCAGATCTATCTTACCAGAAGGGCCAGTTGGACGAAGTGGCAGGCTGTTCAGTGGAGATGAGTTGCTGGAAGTAAGAAAAAATACTGCTTTATCTTAGCCTGTATTCAGAAAGATTTATGAACAGTGCCTTGTTTCTCATTGGGAGTGCAGCATATGTCCAATACGTGTAACATATACCGGTTGTAATTAGAAGTGCTTGAGCAGTCACTTTGTGTGTACTTAGACACATTTATGTGAACGCTTAAGTGCAGTTCTCAGCTTACAGCTGATGTTTCAGATGCAACTCAAGGACAGCAAAAAAAAAGGTACCTAGCAAAAGCATTAACATTTAATAAGAATATTAGAGCAACCTGCTCTAGTGGGAGGTGTCCCTGCCTATGGCAGGGGGTTGGAGCTGAATGATCCTTGAGGTCCCTTCCAACCTAAACCATTCTATGATTCTACGATCCCTACTTATTGAAGAAATAAAGTGTTAATTTGGTTGACATGAATGTAATAAATATGACTGGACAGTGTATGGGGTTTGTAGAGTGTCATGCAGTTTATAGGACTATCTATAAAGTATTTATGAGCGCTGATTCTGAACATCAAATTAAGTAGAAATTATGGGTTGACATTGTCCATTGGCGTGGTTGGTTGGTTGGTTGGTTTGTTTGCCTTTTCTCTTTTGTTGTTGTTAGATTTTTTTCTTTTTCCTTTTTTAAAAATGTGATTAATGTCTATTCTTTTAATCAGTTTTTGCTCATTGTACTTCTGAATACTGTGTGTATTTCTAAACCTTGTACCTTCTTCATCTATTGAGGTGAATGACATCTCTTTGCTTGGAGAAAACCACAAGGATGTTGTCAATATCTTGAAAGAACTTCCTATTAAGGTGACAATGGTGTGCTGTCGTCCAGTTGCGCCCTCCATCACTCAGCCAGAAGTCCTGGAGAGTATAAGTCTGTCTGAGGTTCAACTCACAGAAAAGGTATTTTGTCTTTAAAAAAGTCACTGAGAAAATAACTGTTTCCTTTAAAAAAAAACCCAACAACATAAAAAGTTCTTGTGCAAGATTAGAAGCATGTTTTAATATATNAATTATGCCCATCATTTGTACTTTGGGTCACCAGTACATGCCAGACCTATCCACCCAAGGTAAAGGTTGTGGTGGTATGGCAAACTGAACTGTATTTTCTTTAGAATCTGAATATATTTAATCTGGTTTTGAAGTTTTCCTTTCTGGTTTGTATTGTTCATGTATTCACTAGCAGAGGTATTTCAGTCACTCAATAGTGCAAAGCTCTAGGCAGTCTGATGTACTAAACTGATGTAGGAATGTCCTTCAGTATGGCATAGAAAGGAATGGCATTTATATAAAGAGGGACACATTTTTAATCCTGAGTTCTTGGCAAGGCACCAAATTTAGCTTATAGGTACTAATCTTTTCTATGACAACAAGGGTACTGAAGAAGATACATGGATGCATGAATGTGTGTTGTGTTTTCTTCTAAATGCTCTGAATCTTTTTAAGTGCTACTGTGTACTGTATTTTTTAGATCAAGGCATGTTTTTAGACTTAGCATTTAACAGGCATTTCCTATCTATTTGGATATGTGTGCTGTGGAAGTTTTCTGAAGGTTTTTCATTTGACAGAAATTCCATTTAGAAATACATTTTCCAGAGAGCACTTTCATATAGTTCTAGCATAGCTGTTTTGTTACAAGGATACATGAAATTCTGTGCTAAGTTTATCAGACACGTTTGTTAACTCTTCTGAATGCTTGCATTACTTAGTTTTTGTCTTTGTGAGCAGAGTTTTGTCAAAAACATTTGCAATGTATTGGTGAATATTCACTGTTTATTTCAGGCTCACATAGATCTTGGATTCATTGGCTCCTCAGAAGTAGAGGGAACAGATTTGGAAGTAGCTGATGAGAGTCAGTGTATAGAAGAGGTGCAAAGTTCAGCTTTGGCGATGTGGGAAACAGAAGTACAACACATTGATCTAGAGAAAGGGAGTATGGGACTTGGATTTAGCATATTGGACTACCAGGTAAGTTCTGCACTTCTGTTTTTGGATAGAGGAAAAAATACTTTGTATTATTTGGATCTCAAAATATGAGATCCCTGTGTGCAAAGATGTATTTTAAGGGTAAACGTTAGTGGAAACCAAGAAGCATAGTGAAGGATTAATAGAATCCTAGAATTACTGAGTCTAGATTAGACCTCTGAGATTATCAAGTCCAGCCTATGACCACACCACATTGACTAGACCACGTCAACAAGTGACACATCCAGTCTTTCCTTAAACACCTCCAGCAACTACGGGAGCTCCACCACCACTCTGAGCAGTCCATTCCAGTATCTAATTACCCATTCCATGAGGAAGTGCTTTTTAACATCCAGCCTAACTCTCTCTTGGCACAGCTGCAGGTCGTGCCCTCTTGTCTTGCCACAGGTTGCCTGGGAAAAGAGCCTGACCCCCGCTTACTGCAACTTCTGTGCAGGCAGTTGTAGAGTGTGATAAGGTTCCCACTGAGCCTCCTCCAGTCTAAACAACCCCTGCTCCCTCAGCCTCTCCTCATAAGGCTTTCTGTCCAGTCCTTTCACTAGTCTCATTCCTCTCCTCTGGACCCACTCCAGCACGTCAGTATATTTCTGGAAGTGAGTGCCCTAAAACTCAACACAGTACTTGAGGTGAGGCCTCACCAGCGCTGAGTACAGGGGCAGAATTACTTCCCTAGTCCTACTGGCCACACTATTCCTGATACAAGCCAAAATGCTATTAGCTTTCCATGCCACTTGGGCATACTGCTGGCTCATCTTCAGCCAGTTGTTAACCAGCGTTCCTAGGTCCTTCTCTGCCAGGACACTCTCCAGTCACTCGTCCCCCAGTCTGTAGTGCTGCATAGGGTTATTGTTCACACCTTGCACACCTGTTTTAATGCTGTCATCTAACATTGGAGATAAGCTGTGGCATTCCCTGCAGCCAGGGACCTGAACAGCTGCATGCTTCTGTGACAGTGTTGTCTGTTTTGCTGTGTCCTTTTTAGAAGAGGTTACCACTTGTGCAGTCTCTACCTGTTTTCCTGCTCCTGTTTGCCAAACAAGGAAAACCAAAACAACAAACCTGTCCCCACCAATGGCCATGCACTCCCAGCTGTCTAACCATGCCTCTTCCCTTGTGTGCCCTGCTCACTGCATTCCAGTGAGTGAGTAGTTTTCCCTGCAATGCCCCCAGCCATGTAACCCTCTCAGGTACACATGCAAGAGACGCCGAGGCGCACTGAGACTCTCCTCTGTCTGCCTTGGGCTGTCCATCTTCAGGAACCCCCTGTTCTCCTCTAAAAACCACTCTGCATGGCCACTGGGCTTGCCGGTACTGATGCCGCTGCCTCTCTGTGAATGTCACTAGCTACATTACTTAATCTTCTTTCTGTATCAAGACTGTGGGTTTTAATGATAATAGTAATACTGGTGTGGCAAAACGGATAATCCTCAATATATTGAGGTCTTCAGAAAGCTCATCTTTTAGTGACCCAGTGGCAGAGAATGATGTTGTCAGAATATTTGGGCATTTAGCCATGTATTTTGCACCTCCAGTGAGGTGCTTAAGGTAAGATCCAATAAAAGACTTAAGTGCTTAAAGCAGGATTTACTAAAATCCCAAACTCCAATTCTGAAATCCTTTTTTTCAGCTGCCGTCTGTCCAGGATGTGCCTAAATGCCTCCATTCATTTAGTGTTTAACTTCAGAGTTCCTGGGTATCTTAAGCAGGTCTCCTGATGTGTGCCATTGAACAGCTCAGTGCCTATCTTCTGCCTGTTCTTGGTCAGGACTCCAAAGTAAATGTCCTTCCTGTTCCCAGTTATCACAATGGACAGCTTTTTATCTGACTTCAAGTAATTTCTCCTCACATAGGTCACTGTAGGCTTTGCCCAGCTGTAGTGCTGCAGGACCTAATCTTCTCCCAGGCCTCTGCTCAATCTTGTCAATAAAAGTATGAATTTTCATCTGGAGGTCACTTCCAGGTGCTAATTATGACCACAGGGAACTGCTTAGAATTAACCTGTGCCTCAGAAGTGCTTTGCGCTTGCATGCTGATAAAGGTGACATTAGTCTACTTTAATAATCTGAAGGATTATTAGATTTAGACTACAGAGGTGATTTTTTTTTTTCAGTAAAATCTGTCATGCAGTGTCATCTAAAGTGGCTGTGTATATATATGGTGTTAATGTAGTGAGGATTATGTCCAGCAATGCTCTCGGGTTATTAAAAGCTCATGCATAAAAATTAGTCTCTCAAGACTTAAATGTTTTTCTTCCCTTTATTTTACTAGGATCCTGTTGATCCAGCAAACACTGTAATTGTGATTCGCTCATTAGTTCCTGGGGGTGTGGCTGAGCAAGATGGTAGACTTCTTCCTGGAGATCGTCTTATGTTTGTCAATAATATTAACTTGGAAAATGGCAGCCTCGAAGAAGCAGTACAGGCACTGAAAGGAGCCCCAACAGGAACAGTTAAGATAGGAGTTGCCAAACCACTGCCTGTAAGGATTTGGGAATTTGATGAGTGCTTTTAATGTCATTTTGGCGCATGATGATCCTGACTTCAGCATGTACCTTGTGTACTTTGGAGTATGGCTAGGTAGCTCAAACATCCACAAACTCTGTCTTTAACAGATTCTTTTATGTCCTTGCATGTAGGAGCAGCTTGTGTAGGTGTATGACTGCTGTGCTGATCACAGGATCTATCACACCTGCCTGGAAGCTGAGAAAAAACAATGAAGTGTCTTGCAACCAGCACAGTCTTTCAGGGTAGCAAATTGCTAGGCATAATTTCATACATGCTACAGGATTCTCTGAATGTGTGAGATGCTGACATAAAGTCAGTTTTATGTGTATTGCCCAGGATTGGCCTTTTCCTTTGCTTTGCAAGGTGTATTACTTGAGCAGTCTTTATGTTTAGACTGCATGCTGTAGGTTTAAACAGTGGTGAGTGGTCTTCAGTTCATATGCCTCAAACTGGTTATTTCAGTGTAGCCGTAAATAATTTCAGCCTTGACTTTTAGGAGGTAGTCTGTAAGGATTAGAAGAATGAGGATGGAGTAGATAGGGTTACCAAGATAGTGTTTATGAGTAAGGGTGCTAGTACTGTGTTAGATTCAAAACAGGAGAGTCACAGTGGTTCGTAGTAAAATGACACCCTATACTATATTGGTAAGCACAAGTACAGTCCTTGGTGATTTTTTTTTTTTTTTTTATATTCACAAAATCCTTATAGATGAGGGTACCAAGCTTTCATTCTTAGTAGATTTTTTCAGAAAGGGTGAGAGAAAATGACTGATATTTATGTTACTAAGAGCTTTGCTTTTCATAGTGTGAAGGTACTTCTTTAACTTGCTTTGTTAAATTAATTTTTTGTGGTGGAGACTGTGTTACACACTAAAATATCTTGCAGATCAACATTTTCATGCTTTAAAAGATGTCGCTGTAAAAGAGAAGGTGTGTGAGGATTTGGTTTATCTTCCTGGCAGTTTGTAAACATTCAAAATTTGTGCTTCAATATCTCACACATTATGCTTGCCAGTTAAATATTGTGTGTAATCACTGGGCTCTTTACAGTATTGGATGAATGCAGCTGGTATCAAATTATGATGGTGAAGGCTGCTGCTTTAGTCAGATATTGTCCTCTTAAGTCAATTCTGCCTTACAGATAAAATCATGGACGGTGGATACAGTCTTTCTGCCTGCTAACAAGATTACTCTGTGGATAGCAAGGCTGTAAAAGCCTCTGGTGTTAGGCTATTCCCCTTATGAGAGCTTTGATGGTAGCTTATTACATGCTTAATAAGAGCAGAAATTGAAAACGAGTTTTAGGCAAAGTTGTGAGCTCTGTAATGTATCTGGGTAGACCTTTTTGTTATTTAAGGCTGTGAAATGAGATGTGAAGCTGAATCAATTCAGGTAAATTAAAGAATTTTTTTTCAAATTGTCTCTACCTGTCCAACACTGACTGTGATTGAAGTGAACTCTTCACTGAATTTGGAATTCATTTGCCTCTAAACTTACACACGTAATGCACCCTGCACACCCTGTGTCCTGGCCACTCATCCAACTCAGAGATTCCTTCTTTCTGCAGCTTTCACCAGAGGAGGGCTATGTCTCTGCTAAGGAAGATTGCTTTTTCTACACTGCCCAGTCACTTGAGGAGGAGGGGCCAGCTGATGTAGCCCTCTTCCGTGCTGAGCTGGCTCTGGTTAGTGGCCCAACTTAACAGATTTCTTTAATCTTCTCATTTTATAATGAAAAGGGTTGTGTGCTTATTTTTTAGTGTTTACTGTCACCATCATTCACTACAATTGGGCTGGATCCCAACGTGGTGGAAACTGTCATATGGTGGTTTTGGCTGTTTGCATGAGTTGTGAATCTGGCCTTGATATGTGAGTTCCTAGGGAAAAAAAAAAAATTTGCTGAAATTTTCAAAACTGCATGGCTACCCACTTCTTGCATGCACTGACTATCCCACTGAACTCTCACCTGGTGTGCAGGAATGTTCATGAACTTGTTTTGTAACTGATTTTTTACCCTTACATGACACCCGTCTGATGACATCTTTAGCTTGAAAAGTTTTTTGAACCATGTTTTTGCATGTGTGCCAGCCTTACAAGGAATGCTGTCTGTCTTCAAAAGCTGCCATCGCTTCCTTCTAATAGTATTCTTTAGACTTCAACATCAATCAGTGATTATGAGATTTGCAAGGTCAAAAGGTATCCACTGGTACAAACAATACAGGTTACTTGAGCATTTGGTGCCTTACGTGGTCCAGAAGTTGCCAATAAGACGAAGATTAAAAAGACAAAGTAAATAGAACGCTACAAATAAAACCTAAAAACCCAGAATGTCAATATGTTCTGGGTGTGTTTTCTCTTGTTTTTTTTTTTAAAGCTGATCTGGGTGTGATTATTGAAGACATTTTGCCCTCATTTTCTGGGGACAAGAGTAGGGAAGCGTTTTCTACTAAACAACAGAGCTTGATTCATTAGGGAAAAAAACCACAAACTAAAAATACCCAAAAGCAAGTAAGAATCTCCTTCCCACCCATGCCCCGAAACAAAGAAAAACTTGAAATTAATCCTTTCAATGAAAAAAATCTCTGAATTAATGATTCTACAGTATTTGCTATTTTTCCACATATGCAAATGGAAAGCTGGGTTTAACAACTTACTTTTTTAAAAGAATGCCCTTTTTTTTTCTGCAGTTTGGTTCCTTGATACAGTAGTTGGATAATAGTCTTCATGTGCCTTTTTCTGTTTGTGGACAAATATGTAGGAGCCAGGCTATATATTATAAATCTATTTTAATTTAAAATGCATTGAAAATGTTAGATTAAAACTAAGTATTTCAAAATTCTACTTCTATCTGTGATTAATATGAAAAAAATTATGAAAGAGCAATGAAAATATATGGCAGATAACAATATGATTAAATTGACAATACTGTCAATAATCACCACTATTCACAATCCTTTTTTTGGGCATAGCTTTGGTAGCGCTAGCCTGCATTTTCTTGGAGATGAGCTCAGAATAAAAGCAGTTTGAATTAGCTGTTGAGACAAAAAAGAAAAGAGTCGTTTACACTCTTAAATGGGTTCCATATGTTGAATCACAATAGATTATTATTGCTGTTGTGAATCTGACAGTATGAATTCATAATGTGATTAACCACAGAGGCAGAGAAACAGCAATTAGGTCCTGTCAGTACAGATGGGTGCGCTTGTTTGCTTCATGCAACTTATGGTGTGGTCATGGCTCTGAACTCATTATGGTCAAGAAAACAGTGTATGACAATAAAAATGAGCTCTGACAGGGGAGATGAAATTATAATCAAAATGTAGTATGTCTTTTAGTACTTAATTTTATTCTACTATTTGAAAGTGTATCTGTCTTTAAAAAAATTATATTTAAGGAAAGAAAAAAAAACAAAAGTTACTGCCCATGTGTGTTGCATGTCTGGGATTCTTTTCAAAATTTGATTTCTCGTATAAGACAGGAGAATGGTCTATATAAATCTTGTTGTGACATGTTAAATATTTTGGAAATAGTGAAAAAAATCTTGTCAGGAGCTTTACTCACAAATGTGTTGGAAAGGATTTTAGTTTCCTGAGATTGTTTTTAAAAGGGCAGACAAAATAACTGAGCCTGTAAAGGTGGGTGAAAGGAACATTACTGACAGCTGGCACTAAATGAAACTCACTATTTTTTCCATGCTAATTGTTGTGAAGGAAAATTTTAAAAAATTAAAGCCCTAAAGGAAGCAAATTTCTGATAACGGGGGAATACAGCAGGATTCACCCTCATACTTTTTGTTAACAGGCAGGAACTTTTCCACAGCCTTTCAACTCATTGCACTTTAGACTCACTATCGTTCTGATGTTCTTTGTAAGTGGAAGCAGAAATTTTTCCTATTGCACAAATTTACCTTCAATGTAAAACATAAAGGAAAAAAAAAAAAAGAAGGAAAGCATCAGTCAGTATGTGGCAGCTGAGGTGCATGTGTTTGCGGCTTATGTAGTGGGAAGGTAACAGATAGCCTGGCTGATTGAATTGCTTTTGTTGTTAGGTGGACTCCAGTGAAGGAGATCTAGCGGATGAGTCCACCTTTGAATCGCAGTATTCTCTAGAAGGTGATGTCTTCCAGGCTTCAATGATAGCTCTGCATGACAGTGCCTGTAGTACTGAGCTGAACCACACCTATTCTCTTCCATTGTCAACTCCTAAGGTAAAAAAGAGGATGGTTTTATTTATGAGAAACTTTGATTGCAAGTGCAAAAGGGCTTTGTTATTAGATATAGATCATTTATGTCATCCTGGTTCAAACTGCGCTATTTGTTACCAGATTAAAGTACAGTTTGTTTAAGATTGTACTGGTGTATTTCAGATGTTTATGTTGAAAAGAGAAAGAGCTAGGAAGTTTGGATTTGTGTTTTGTATAGCCAGATAAAGTGTGGTGAGATGTTTGTAGTGGTGAGAAGTCTGTTATAAAAACTTGTTATTAATTCAGAGCATTGTGAAGAATGGTAATGGGAAATAACTGCATTATTTGGCAGTGGTTTAGGTGTGAAAATCAAGAGTAAGTTCTCATTCTAAGCTTTGCTTTTACACTTTGTAGGTAGTATGTTTGCTAGTTCATTTGCTGTGTTCTTGAATTAAATCTTTAATAACGACACTATAATTAAAAGTGAATTTATGTATGATAAACCTCTGATTGCTAGTGATTTCTGTTTAAACTTCGTAAGTGAAAATAAGTTCTTTAATAGTGTTACAAAGATCAGTATCTTTTGTTATGGCTGGTCATGTACCCATAGTGTCTTGCTTGTTAGAGTTGGTGTTTCATTTCTCTCCATTGTTCATTATCTATAGATTTATTTTGCTAATCGAGTTTTCCAAGGCATTTCTTGTAGCAGTTGTCTTTGAAAGCAGTATTGCAATGATTTCTTCCAAGATTAGCAGTCTATGGTCTTGAATAACTGCTCGTTTTCCTCTACGCCTGCGCAACAGTAACTCAGTTTATTCCTTGTGGAATATATTCAGCCCTTACAAGGCGCTGGTTAGAAAGCTAAATTCATCTTTCTTAATGCACAGAAGAGCACATCTCTGTTTTGCCAGTGAGACAGATTGCATTAACTCTGTAATTGTTACTTAAACAGATTGTGCATTTCACATACTGAGAGGCACTTTATGAGGTAGGGGCTGGATTTACATTATATATCCCATTGAGGCTCTAGAAAATTTTAAGTTATTTGAGCATTGATGGCTCAAATGGCTTTGGTTTATATATATATATATATATTTTTATTTTTTTTTTTTTAATTAATTAGGGTTCTGACTTTTCAGTATTCTCTGTGCATGAGTATGAATTGAGTGTTAAATTTTCATGAAGTAATATTTTAAACTCTATCATTAAGAATGAATTCACAAAGTAAACATAGCAGAAAAATAGGTGCGTAAAAAGTGACTTCTTATGCAAGTGAAATGCATTAAAAATGAAAAAAAAGCTATTTATTGCTATGAGGAATTTAGGGGTGTTTCAATATTGTCTAACTGCAGGACAGTTGAATGGTTCTGAATGCCTTCAGTGTCACTTTTAAAATAGGTGATAAAAAGTACTTAGAAGTTGAAGTAATGCAAGCGCTCTAATGAGGCCATATGCTGCTGTATAGTTAAAAATTCCTGAAATCGAGTTTGTCTTAAAAATTACAGCTTTTCTTTAAGTGAAACAAAAATACAAACATGGTGCAACACTAATGTGTATGTATGGCATACAAAATAAATGTTGACTATGATCTGGGTCTTGTTTTGACTGATTTGAAAATTAGTACAAAACATACTTAAAAGTAGGTCTCCTAATTGTCTGAGACCTTGTGAGATATTTTAAATAGATTATAGTCATGATATTCTGTTCTCCAAAAGGTAGGAAATCACTTCATTGATTACATCATGAAGATTAGTTGTATTTAGGCTTTGCTCAATTATCTTCTCAGATGTTATTTAAACCACTTATTTCATGTTAATGTTTTTTGATGATTGTCTGGGGACAGAGCAAACGTATATGCACACACTTGAAAGACAAGGCCCTTGATAAAAAATCTGGCAACATAAAAACAAAAAAAAAAAAGAGAAATATGTGTTCCTCACATCTCAAAAAGCAACAGGAAGAATAATAGAAGGAGCGGGTAACAACTAAAACAGAGGCGTAGACATTCTTGTGAATATGCTTAACTGCATTTTGGGAAAAAGATTGCTAGTATTGATGCAGTGCCTCTAAGTCCTTGATTAATCTTTCTATTACCTAATGGTCTACATGTTTTTAAAATTGCTTGTTTTGATAGGTCAGCTACAGAGTATTTGAAAACTATTGAAATCTATTTGAACATTCCAGACCTTGAAATCTTGAAAGTCTAAATAAATTTTCTGTAGAGAATCCTAGCACTACTGCCATAATCAGTGTACTTGCAGCAATTACTAGCTGCTAAGCTTCACTAATTGCATCACTACATCTCATTGCTGTCACACTTCAAAACTTCCATGTTTATTTTTTGCTGGAATTTGGCCGAGTTTGCACATTCCTCCATTACTGTTTCTATTCAGTTAGATGGATGATTTGATAGCATGTTTATTGTTTCAGCTACATGAAATTGCTGTTTGTGTGCTAACCGTTTGAAAGTAAAGACCTTAGTCTTGCAAAGTTCTTCCACCTGGAACAATTGGATGCTTAAGTTTTAGCAACTTGCTGGCACTATATCTAGTTTGAGAATGTGTGGATAGACAGTATTTTGCTGAAGTTAGTGGAGAGCTACTGAAGAGTACTAGATTAGAATGTGGCCTTCAGCAGTAGTGTGCATTCTTTGATTTCTGAGATTTAAAAAGAAGAAAATGAGGAGTCAAGTAAGTTTTGTACTAGAATTCCTGTGGATATCTACTGAAGATACTGATGCTATAAGTTTAAATTCTGTGATACTAGTTTCTGTGTAAGACTTTTATCATGAAATGTACTTTTAAATTATACTGCAAAAGAATGATTGTTCATTGTTTCTTGTGTTCTAACAGTCTGTTGGAGAGACATGTTCAAATGCCACAGCTGATTCCTGTGTATCTAACAAGGATCTGTACAACATGGATCTGAATCAGACATTCAGAGAGCAAAACTCTGTAGTGGGCAATAATCTGGAAACTACAACTAATTTTACTAAAAAGGATCTTCTGCCTCTGGATGTTTTGGAGGTCAATCAAAATGCAAGTGAAAATACTGATTTGTGGAGTAAATCTCAGACAACTGCAGAAATTACACCAGATACAGGCCTTGCTACTACCATGCAGCTCAATTCTACTGGAAAAGTAAATATTTTACTATTTTTTTAAAACAATAATTTAAAAAAACTATGTAAAGGCCATATTCCACCACAGAATCTCCTAGAGAAATTGTTACTGGGCAACAGCCTTGTGTAGTTTACATCAAAATGTTTGACTTTAGATCTATCCAAAAGGGGACCATTTATGGCATCAAGGTAGTCATCTCCCAGAGACTGGTGATATTGGAGTATCTGCTTATACCTCACAGAGGAAGACACTGCTGGACCAGAGTGTATTTGGTGGGCATGTCACGGGAGTTGTCTTAGCTCCTCTTAGCCTCTGCAGAGGCATGGGCACAAAAAGGAGGTTTACAGATGGAAAACTGCCAAGGGAGAGTTGTGTCAAAGGCTTGCATTCTGGTGTTTGTGCAAAGTCTGCACAGCTGAGTTAGTAAAATAGCCTGTGATGCCACAGTGTGTGCACATAATATTCTTTTCTATTACAGTCACTGTAATGTGTTTCTTTTTGCTTCCATTGAGTATTTTATTAAGATTCATTAAAGGACTGCAATTTCTAGAAGATCTGATACTTTTACACTGGCAGTTGGTCAGACATCTGTAGTGAATGAATGTAAGAGCCCTTGAATTAATCCCACTAACTTTTGAGAGTGTAACTGAGGACCCTAAATTAAAAACATACATTGTGGTAGATTTTCTGTATTACCTGAATGAAAACAGAAACTTCTTGTATGTTACTTTGATCTTCGATGGACTGACTTTTCTTGTGCCTGTATAAAGGAATGTATTCATTACCTAGCTTTTGGATAAACTGAGCTGAGGTCAGTACGCACAATTTTTTTGTTTTGTTATGGTATTCTGAGCTGATGTTTTCCGATTGTGTTAGGATCAAGTGCTTGGAATGGAAAAGAGATGCCAGATATCTTCAGAGGAAAGTTCCGTGTCTCCACAAGCAGTTAAAAACATGTATGAGAAGACGATAACTATTGCAAAAGGCAATTCAAGTCTGGGTAAGTTGAGTAACAATTTTTGTAACCTGTTCAGGAGCATGTTTTTTAAATTTTTTTTCATATGCTTCCTGTTTTATTAATAAAGACTAAACATTTTCCTCTTAGTGAAAGAAACATAACAGGTTATTTGTTCTTTGCTGCTTTTGCTGTGCTTGGCTCTGATGGCAGTGGATCCATTTGCTGTCACCGTGAATGTGAAAGTAAAGTGTTCAGTCTCTCTGAGAATTTTATCTTTCCCGTGAGGGAGTTCAGTCACTCCTAAATGTTAACAACTTCAATACAATAATTTTTAGTGTCTATACATTTATACAATATAAATAGAGGTAAAGCCAAAGCATGCTGTGGAAGAATACTCTGGTGAGACAGGATTTCAAGTATATGTAAACACTTCCTTTCTGAGGATAATCGAAAGGGTCTAAACATTCTATTTGCTTCTTTGCTACATGTTTGTATTTAAGTTGTTCATTATTTCTGCAAACCACGTGATTGATACATTTAATAGGTGGTGTTTTTAGCTTAATTCTATTATCATTTCGTAGAGAATTTGAGAGTTTTAAATAATCTGCAGTGTCTGGCTTCTGACCATACTGGCTGGAGCAAATGCATACACAACAGATGGAAACAAACGTGTTTCAGTGCCATCTCCTGTCTCTGGTGCAGAGACCAGGTCTTCCTGGACAATATGAGGCAGAGCATCAGATTAGCATCTTACTAGCCAAGTGCCCAGAGCCAGCACTGGGCAAATTTTGAGGTGGGAGGCAGTGATGCTCTTTTCCCATTTGTGGCAAGTGTGTTCATTTGCTTTGTTTTAGGTTCCTTATGCCATTACTTCTGGCTTGTTGTGTGTCCTTGAAGGCAATCTGTTGAGTTCATGTTTTATGGAGTCTGTATGGACATTGACTGTTTGCAGGGGTATTGCAAACACTGTAACATGGATTTTCCAGAGAAAGCATCTTGAAAGCAGACCATGGGCCCCTTGTTTGTAAACAGACACCAGTCAGGACTCCCTTGCTGTGCAGATGTGGGTTGGGTGCTGTGATGCTGTGACTCAGTGGATGCTGCTACTGGGATAAATTGCCCTCTGACGTTTGGATGCTCAGTCTGCCCTTTGTAATACAGCCAGCCTTCAAAAATACTAAATTAGCATGGAGTGGACACTGGCAGATGTTACATGCACGAAAAGTAACACTTGCCTTTCATGTATATATAGTTTGAATGTGAATAGTGCTTCCTCCTGGCTTTTGACTGTAGTCTCCCAGTCTGTGTGTGCTCTGGCTTGGGAAGCTGCCTGGGCACAGTGACCAATTTGCACACATGACTGCATTGCTTTTAACTTTCATTTTCAGAAGAGGAGCTAAATCAAGAGCTGTGAATGATGTTGAAAGCTGCAGCTGCACCAATTATGTCAGTTAAGAATTGGCATTTCCTTTTTGCTTTTAAATGGTACCACCCATAGCTTGCAATAGCTCTTCAAATCCAGCCACAGCTGGAGCTCTGACCTTTTGATTGTGATTTTTAAAAGGTAGAGGATGGAGCATCCAAGTGCAAGAAGAGCTAAGGAGCCATTGTCATGTGTGATTCATTTGGCAACTTGACCGTAGCACTTGCATTTTTAACTTGAAACTGTAGTTGTCCAAAGTATGACATCAGCTTTGAAGATCTCTTCTAATGAGGCTGTCAGCATAGAAATTGATGCTTTTCTAAAGTGCTGTTGTGCTAGCTTCAGTAATAGTATTGTTTGTTACTGGCTTAACCAAGCAGCAAAGTTAGGTTCAAGACCTCAAATCACATTTCAGCTGTTCCTTAGCCAGCTTCTTTTCTATGCATACTGGCTATTGAACCTGTATAAGCAGATCTGTCAAGAGGTGTTTGTTGGAAGAAGCATGTGAGTGTAAATGCTGATGCACCCACCCCAGGATGCCACCTGTAAATACCATCCAAGATGTGCTTAACATTGTAATGCTACTAATCTGATGGCTAGATGTCAGGCAGTTAACCTCTACTTTTTATAACAACAAGGCGATGCATTAGTGGCATTGTGTGTCAGTATCACAAGTTTGATACACATGTGTTTAAATTTTCTCTGACCACAGATGACATCAATACCTGTCAAATCTTAAATATAAATCTCCAGTCAGTGGTAACTCCATATTCTTTCATCAGGCTAATATGAAGTGCATCAGGAAGATTGGGTTTGCAGTTTTTTGAAAAGACAAACCTTGATTTCCATATACCATATTAGAGAGGTACGTGTATTCCTGTGTCTAAGCAGTGTTTTGGGCAGTTCTTGCCACTGAGGGCCACTTTCTACTTTAGACAGCTGTGTTGATCTCAACTACAAACAGGTGTGAGGAGCCCACACTATTAAGAAATGTTTATTTTCTGGAAGAAGTCCTAGATAGCACAAATTACTACCTGGATTAGTGTTGTTCTTTTAAATGCTTACAGTTTGTTTTTTTTTTCTCTGAGAGATATATAGGCAGATGTTTGTGTGCTTATCTAAGTGAATAGCCTGTGGTTTATAGCTGCCTTCTGTAGTCTACAGTCTATCTCCCAAGGTCTAAAGCTACAGAGTAGTGTTCATCTGTTGTCTTCTGGAGCCATGCTTGCATGTAAAGGGCTAGAATTCTTTCATAGTCGACATCTGTGGAGGTTTTGCTCTGAATACTATCATATTCCTTCCACTCAAAATCTGGACAATAAGGTAAGGGCCTGCAGAAGCACAGCTGCACTCGCAGTGCTTGTTAGCCTGAGGTTCACGTGCAAAACCAGAAGATAACTCAGTGAGGAGTCACTGCCTCTTCCTCCAATAGATGCTCTTCTATAAGCCACTCTTTTTTTCACTGCTTGCATCTTGTTTTTAAAGGAAAACTTCCATATTAGAGCACAAAAAAAGAGTAAAATTACTTTCACAGTGCTAAGGTAGTGGAAATCCACTGGTTGGATTTCTGGGGTGTTGGTACTTCAGATACCTTTCAGTTGCTTTACTGAAGAATGTTTTTCTTGGAACTATTGTGAGGGTTGATCTCATGAGCACCAACTGCCCTGAAAATAGTAATGACAATTCAAGCATAAAAGCAGTCACAGTGACACATTAAGCACAGCCCCAGAAGGAAGTCCCCATGGGGGAAGACAGGGAAAAAGCATCTGTCTCATTTCCCATTAGTGAAGAGGAACTGGGGTTAAACATTGTGTATAAACACAGTAGTGTCGTGCTGTGCCACAAGTGGGGCCATTGTGCATCTGAAGTCATGCACAGGATCTCACAGAAGTGAAGATACTCTTTGGGGGCTAAAGTGATGGCCAACCTAGGACAGTGGGAGTGCAACCTGACTATCTCAGTGAGATCTGATTTAGGCTTTCTGTTGTATTGGCCCTGTGCTCCTGATTAATTGTTTAATCATTTCATTTCCTTTCCAAAGAGAACCATCATAAATTAAATTGAAATGTAGTATGTAAATTCAGTGAACTGTCCAAAAGAGTGGTAAATTTGACTGTTTTGGAAGCAATTCCTTTAAGCTTTGTTTATTTTCTGCTTAAATTTTCCATTGTCATAGGTATTGCCTTTTATTTATATTGAGCCTGGTGTGTGAAAATGTTGCAAAACAGAGATTACCGTGATGGTGATTTGTGACTGCTGTCTTCCGTAGTAAAGAAGGAAGCACAAGGGAGAAAAAGATCAGTGTTTACAGGCTTGCAGACAGTGGCAGGTCAGCTGGCTGGCTTTTACTTCGCCTGCCCTAGGTTGCATTTTTTTTTTTATTTGGCTCTCAGAGCTAGGGATCAAAGATATTATTAACTGTTTTATGTTTTTTTCTGTACAGGGATGACAGTAAGTTCCAATAAGGATGGCTCAGGGATGATAGTCCGCAGTGTTATCCATGGAGGTTCAATAAGTCGTGATGGACGGATTGGTGTAGGGGACTGCATCCTGTCCATTAATGAAGAGTTGACCACAAACTTAACCAATGCACAAGCCCGGGCTATGCTGAGGAGACATTCGCTCATTGGACCAGATATAAAGTAGGTAAAGCTAGATGGTGAATTGTGGTAGGAAGAAGCTGAGAATCAAAATTTGGTTGTATATGCCAAATTACAATTTTGTTTCTTCTTACAACTGAAATATACCTTCAAGATGCAGCATCAGATGGATAATTCACCTTCAAATTACAGTTTTGTGGGTTTAAAAATGAAAATCAGTTGTGTAAGAGACTGTGAATGTTCTTAGAAAAGTTATTACTGTCATTAACAATCATCTTCATTACTGCCCTGCCTGGTTTTATTGATAGAGTGGGTTTAATCAGTTTCTCTTTTTTAGTGTGACTACTTAGAAACTAAAGATTTTTTCATGTTGTTTGTCAAAGGTGGACTGTTGTGGCCATTGCACAGATAATTTCATTTGGCAGAGATCTTTGTAATAGATTTTGGGTTTGACTCCCAGAGAGAAAGTGTAACACATAATGTTAATTCAGAAAAATTACCCTTAACACATTTTGGGTACATCTGTGACAAGCAGTAGAAATAGTCTGTTTTGTGAGGTTACTTCCAAGGTTTTGTTAGTTCATATGAAGGTGCTGTTGGTCTAGTGCATAAATAGCACCTTTTAGGAGTACTGTTTAAACTTGCAGAAATAAGTGCAACTTTAAAAAAATCTGCTTGCTTGATGAGAAGGTTTCTTTTCAGGTTTACTGTGTTGATGGATTTTAAGCTTTCCCTTAAAGTACGATTCTGTCTAGCCATCATGGTTATGGACTTAACTTTTCCCACACATGCCGTCTAGAAATGGGGTTGTTCTAAGCTTGTGGGTTCTGTTCCAGATACAGCAATGCTAAGTTTACAGCTCTGAAAATCTGTAAGTTGCTTTTCTCAAACCTGTGATAATATGGATTGGGTCAGATCTGCAAGTGTGAGATGCTAATAGTAGAAGCCTCTACTTAACTTCAGAGGTTTCTGTAACTTCAAAATAGATTGCAGGGCATTGTGTTCTTCCCCAGAAATATTCTAGTTTTAAAAAGACCTGACATTTTAGGAACAGAAAGTCAGTATCTTCACTGTGGGTGGTAGGTTTAGTTGTCTACCTTGCAGCTGTCATTGCTCAGGATTCTGAGTTAAAAGAAACTTGTTTAAATAATGGAATATACCCATATAATGAATTGCATTGTTGTCAATGCTGCCATGAATATGAGAGTCAATGCTGATAAAAGATCTCATTGATTATTATGGTAGGCTTCCAAACTATATAGTAACTCTTACTGCCACATCTGAAATCAGTTGATGTGTGTGCATGCACATATGTGTACATCCGCACAGACCATTCTCGTCTGAGAAGTCTTCTGTTAGTGCAGTGATCAGACAAATGCATGCGTTCATTATGTGTGCTTACTCTTTTATAGCTGCTGTATTTTACATTATATGACTATAAGTTTTGTTTTGTAGTCTTAGTCTTCGGCAGATATGTTCTAAAAACCAAAATCTCATCTTAGGTGTGAATATTCAGATTTTCTAGAGAAGAGAGTGTCCCCTTTCTGAAAGATCTCAGAAAGGAAGGGCAGTTGCTGTTTATACTTCTAATTAAGATATTTATCTTTTGTTTCTTATTCTTTGGTGCATTCCCATCACAAGGGATCTAAGTGAAGCTGACTTGTGCATTTCAAAAACTGAAGGACCAAATCGTTTAGTGTCTTCTCAACTAGTCCCGCAGTAACAAGGACAATACTTTTGGTCTTACACAGCGTTGATACAAAACAATTCAGCATGATTAAACATTCCCATAATTGTTATTTCAGGACCAGTACAGGATCCCAGAAAAATACTGTGATACAAACATGTGGGTAATGTCTCAAATTAAAAAAATGGAGATATGAAACATTATCTCACTATGGTTCCTCATGTTTGCTGAGAGGGATACAGCTATATAGATATCATTTCAGAGCACCGCAATGCAGGATTTGCCATTTAAGGGCAAACATTTTAAACAACCAAGTTAAATCTCTTTGGTGTCTTCCTCAGGATACAAGAGTTCATAAGAACTGAGGTGTGGCCACCTAGCTACCATTCCTCTTTATCCATACAGAGCTACAATTTTTGCAGTGAATATACAGCAGTCACAAAAAAATGGGAAATCAGTCCTTAGGAGCAGAATAATCACTGAGCCCTTCCAGGAATGACAACCCTGGAGTGGAGTAAAAGTCCTGTGTTCTCAGCGAACTCCTTCCTTGATACTGAGTGTGATGTTGATGTTACAGGGATACACCATTTAGTCAGCTCAGAGCAGCTGCCCCAGCTTTTACCCTGCCCAGCTTAATGTCCTCGCTGAATCAAAACTGCTAGTGGTCTGCACATCATGGCTACCCTGCAATTCTATCCCAGTGAATGCATGACACAGAGTTCCCACTAAAAGTCATTAGGAAGAAGTATTTTAATTTCAAAGCTGTATTTGAGTGTCAAACATGATTTACTGAGAAGACACAAAGCTGTTCTAACTTGACATGTAAAGGCTTTGTTTTATTTTATTAAAGGATATGTGATTTTGAATAGCTCAAGAACCAGCAGTATGAGTTTAAAACTTAGATATTGAAATTTTTTACCCTTTGTGTGTGGAGTACCAGATGTGAGGCCTTACCAGACGACTTCACTTCTCATTCCACCTTGCCAGGAGCTCTTATGCTTCTGTAATAATAGCCAGGATTTTGTGCTCAGCAGCAGCTGCTTGTAACATCTGTGAGATAATTACAGAGCTGTATCAGAATTCACCTGCTTAAAGTATGGGGATGAATTTCTGATCAAGAAATAAAAGATGGATTGCAATTCCATTTTTCATACTTGTTAATAATCACTGCCATAGACAATAATAAAGAGCACATGCTTTCTGGGAGGTGCAGATGAAGCAGAAGTGGAATGAGGAAAGAAAAGGAAAAGGAGGAAAAAAAACCAGAAAAAGCAGCCTACACTTTCAGCTATATAAGTATGCCTCTCGCATTCAGCATGAGACATTGACATTTGTTAACGCAATTGTAAAAAGATGCCGCATCGTATGCTTCACATTCTAGATCTTCTCCAGCACCTGCTGATGATCAGGCCTTCTCTTATGTGTGAGTATTGGCAATTCGGAAACTCATTATGGCTCTGTGTTGCAACTTGTCTGTAAAATCATTCCATGCTTTTGTGACATCCATAGTAATGTCAGGGATATATCCAGATATAGGTACATGTTCTCTCTCTCTTAGTATGTGTGTATGCATGCACATATGGATGTATATATGTATTTTTTCCCCAAAGGTATGAGATTATGTGTATATATGTATATATATGTCTTCAGAATTGAAGATTGAAGCCTACTTCGTGTGACTTGAATGAAAACACCTATATTCTAAAGAAGTACTGGTAATACTTTTAAATTGACTTATGACAGCCATCCCAGATTTGCTCAGAATGTGTGTGTGTGTATACAGGGTTCACTGCTATAATTGACATGAGTAAAATGTCCTGATATCTGGATTATTCTCAGTGCCATATTTCTGTGGCACTTACATTTTACTTCCTTCATGTATAAAAAAGGACTCAAATTAGACTTTAAGTGTTAATGACAGTGATTTGTCCTAAGCACTCTTCCATACTTTGTTATTTGGTTTGGTGTTTCAAGATTTTGTGTGGCTTTCCAGTCAAGCATGTGATAAATGTTCCTCTATACTGCATGCAGTGTTGTGTTTAAAAGGTATTTTCATATGCACACTGTTTGGTGTTTCCATTGCCACTGTTTTTGTTTCTAGTCCATATCTCTTGGGGGAGGAGGGTGGTTGTCGCTCTCAAGAAAGGAAACCAAAACACTTTCTTCTTCAATCTATACAGCTATGAAAGAGGAAATTATTTAACCCTACATATAGTTTCCCTTCAAAAGGTTGGACTTTAACTTCTCTTGCAGAAGAAATACAACATAATAGTAGAGCAGCCATTTGCTTGTTTCCTGTTTTCAATGTCTCTCCCTCTGTTTCATGGCACTTGTTTCTACTTCTTTCTTCCCCGTGACCCAGTTAAGGCAATTATCAGTCCCTTCTGCAGATGGATCATCCAGGTGCCTGGGTGGATTTCTGTTTCCACCTCACAGCGCGAGGGTCAACAGAGTTCCACAGGGCAGCACAACATGCTTCATGTTCTGGGCCCCTCATCATCCCAGTCACGTTGTACCATTCAGGATGATGCTGGATGTCCTCAGACCTCTCTGTGACCTCCAAGAATTGAGCTACAGTAGTGATCCAGGAAGTGATGGATTTGATAGCTACTGAGTATCTGCGCTTGAAGTACTAAACACATTAAAATTCAAGATCTCTAGCATAATCTGACTTGACTGTGTGACACAGAAGTCAGAAACTGGGCAGACAGAAGCTGTCAGACACTTTGAAAAGATGACTTTCTGATGCACTTATACTCTAGAATTTGCTATTTTTTTTTCAATGACTTTTCAATAATAAGCAAAGAATAGGGAGGAGGACAGTCGCATCAATAATAGAGGTTGGCTAAGAAAACCTTTGTGATTAACTGAACTTTAGAAATTATGAGCAAAAGCCAAAGGTGAAGACACAGACTGTATCTTTTCATGCATTTGATCCATGTTATTTAGGGTTTTTCCTGTGCTATTTTTTTTGCAAAATGCAAGTGCTTGGATTATATGTCTGAAGTAGCTGAAGTGTTATTGAAGCTTAGTTGTAGATAAGAATATCAGTTAAAACCATATTGATTGTTCCTTTGAGTACTTAAAATTAGGCAATTACAACTGTAGTTGAGCACTAGAATAGAAATGGGATTTTCTGTAGAGATAAAATGTTACAGCTCTCTCTTACTATCTAAATTGGACTCTGGAAAACAGATCATTTCAGTTGCTTAAATTTAGATACTTTTTTTTAATGGTGGAGTGAATATCTTTTCTTCTCACTTATTGTGCTGTACACAGAAAGGGAAGCTTACCTACCTAAAGAAAGAGCTTTTGGAAGATATAAGTAGCATATAAGGCTATTTGAAAGCATCTTTGAGCCACACATTTTGAATGTCCCAGCACAATGTCAGTTATTCATTAATTAAAAACAACAAGGTACACAGAAGTTAGAATGCATAGGTTTGCCTCACCCTTAGCTGGTCCCTAACACTAGTGTTGCACACTAATGTTAGATAAGAACTGGTGTGAGATAAGAACTGCTACTGTCCTTGGATTTTGGTCCTTGTCTACTTGTTTGCCACATGCTTCTTACATAAAGGGTCCAGACAAGAGTTGAAAGGTGCTGAACACTCTACTAACACTTGGACAATCTACATCCAGGCTGAATCTATGCATACCTGTTTATTTTTTTAGTAGCCTGCCATTCTCTTTCCATGCTTTTGAACAATTGCTTCCAGCTGCAATTTAGCGTAAAGGATTGTCCAAGCTTTCTAGACAGCAGAAACATTACTTTGCAATTCTAGTTTCTTTACTGCAGCTGTCTTTCAAGGATAAATACATTATTTCCTACTTATTTTTATGGAGTGGAAATTGGTGGATTTGAGATGAAATTGATGAATGTAACTACATCAATTTAGTTACATTTTCTTTGCATGGAATGCACCTTGCACATCTTGCAGTTTTTGTGTAGACAAGATGTTCTTCTGGCCTTAGTGGGTGGTACCTGTTAGAGTTTAGTGACTCTAACACTAGCATTTTGCTATAATTCAATGCAATTGAAGTTGGAGATGGCTGAGAAGCAATAGTGATTATTTTCACAAACTCTTCTTGTTTGGAGAGATTTTACTGCTAGGGCTTTGCAGGACAGCTGCTGTGTGTCTTGCTAACCTGTGTCCCATTGCTAGTTCCCGGTGTTGTTACATAGTTTATGTTGACTCTCCAGGACTTCAGGAGGAAAACACTTTATGTCAAGCACATAGCCCTTTTGCATTTGAAACAAAGGCTGAAGCTGTAGGAGTTTTAATGAAGGGGGAAAAGTGGTGATAATACGGACTATTTAGAAATTTCCACTAAAAGAACTGGAGAGATCCTCCTGTTTAATACCCTAAGCACCCCATTAATCACCATCTTCCACAGTTTTCTAGATGGAGTAGATAAGAGAGGAAGTAGGCAGCATGTTTGGGTACAGGTGAAGAAAACAAATTAAGATAGTCCTTACAATAATTTTGGTAGAGTTTTTTGGACAGGCAGCATTAGGTATAAAAATTTATTTGCTCTGCCTTCTACTGCTTGCTGTATTCAGCAGAAAACCATTGAGAAAAGGGGAATCAATGGTAGTCAGGGAGTGAAAGACAGAAGAGGACACCAAGTGACAGACTCAGAGCTGAAGGAGTATCTCCCCCCTCAGTGCTAACGTATCCTTGTGAATTGGTAAGATTTTTTTTCTTTCTTTCTCTCCCCTGTGCATATTTCTTATAACTGTGTCATGGATGGGAGGATAGACCTTTTTTTTGTGTTTGTGTCAGACTTGGGTCTGATGTCTAAGCTACTTGCTGAGCAGTTAAAGATTTTTAAGAAGGCAAAGCATCTTTGAAGGAGAGTCATATGAATATCCCTGTTTAGATGGTCATGTCTTTCTGTTCATAGAGGCAAGTTTTTGAATAAATCTTTTATCCTGCTCTTTGTTTCCCCTTTCCCAATCTGTTGGGCCATTTCTGTTTCTGCCATTCAAACATGATCAGGTTACACTAGGGCTTCAGGAATCTGCATGTCATTTGGCTGGTGAAACTTAACTGCTTGACAGTCTCGCACTGGTTAGAAGTGCATGAAAGAATGGAGAAAGGAATCGAGCAGGTTACTCCCTGTGGCATAGGTAGTGTGCTGTGACACATTTGTATGTCAAAATCAGTGCAGTATTTTTCACCAAAACCACAGAAACCTAAAACACATAGGCACTGCCCAGGATAACACTAAATCTTCTGCAAGCCAACTTCCAGGAAAATTTTCAGACAGCATTTAGAGTGGTAATGATGCTTCCCACCTCACATATGTGTCAATGTTTGTCTTTGCATGATGAGTATCTCTCAACTGAAGGTGGATTGTGTCTACAACATTCTTGCCTCTGTTCAAGCACCGTTTACTTAAAATGGAGTATTTTGGAACTACATGTTCTTCAGCTACCTAAGTTGGTCATAAATGCATATTTGTTTCAGAGTCAGGTTCATCTAACATCTAACGTACCGGCATTGTGGCTTTGAAGTCAATGACTGTTCAGAAGTAGTCTGAAGTGGCTTCTACGTATCCATTTCTAACACCCACTATACATAAGACCAGCAGTCTTCATACTACTTTAATCATATTCCATTTTATTGCAGTATTACATATGTGCCAGCAGAAAATTTAGAGGAGTACAGGGCCAGTTTGGGACAACGGACAGAGGGAGCTCTGCCACTTGAACTTTTTCCTTCGTGTACTGTTAGGTGAGTCAAAAGCCTTACTAGTTTCTCCTGTAGAGCTCCTAGTTGTAACATTTCCTATCCACTTTGCACAGTTCAGGAAGGTAAGTTTTATTTTAGAAAAGCTGAAAAGTGGATGATTTTCTTGAGAGTACATTACTGCAACCATTACTATTAAAAGCTCTTCAGAGTACAATTTTGGCTTTAGCTGGCAAATATTTCTGACATTTTTACAAGGCTGTGTTAAAAGTTTTTGATCTACCTAAGAAAGAGATAGAATTTTGCCGAATCGCAGAATTAACCAGGTGGGAAAAGACCTCTAGGATCATTGAGTCCAACTTATCACCTAACCCTTTTAATTAACTAAATCATAGCACTAAGTGCCTCATTCAGTCTCTCATCCTCATCTTTTGTTGAATATTAGTGCTTCCAGTGTGAATATTTGTTACTGATGGTCTTTCCAAAATGTACACTGGAAAGAATGAATTATGTTGTTGTTGTCCTTGAGTTTCCAAAATACATTACAATTACAGGCAAAAAATAGTCAAAATGACTAAGAATTTTTTTATTTTTGTGAGGTTAATTTCCAGAAGTAGCAACTAGTTTTGAATGCTGTTCTAATTTTTTCCATATTGAAAAAAAAAACCAAACAAACAATTACCTTCAGCTTTGATTTCATTCAGATTTGAAAGTGCAGTTTTTTGTTTTACAGTGGTCAGTTGATAGCAACTAAACTGTGGAGACAAAAAGACAGGGAATCCCCAAGGACAATATTGTGTTCTAACAGACACCTGACAAAGAAGTTCTTTATGTGAACCTTGCATGCAAATTCTGCTGCTATCAGGGTGATTCAATAAATGAAATTATTCTGTGAAATCTAGCAATTGTTTGGGTTCTTCAAAAATTAATTCCCTGTTCCTGTTCATCAGCAGGGACCTCCCAGAGCTTCCAGAACGTGAAGAGGGGGAGGGTGAAGAAAGTGAACTTCAAAACGCAGCTTTCAGTAACTGGAACCAGCCCAGAAAGTAAGTGCAGATCTAGTTGCACTGTATAAAATCTCACCTGAAGTTGTTTTAAGAGCAATACGGAAACAACAGAATTGCTGCACTTAAAAATATTGCACATTGCAGCAATAATTCACTGTTGATTTTTAACAGCAGTTTCTGGATTGCTTTACTAATTTTATCTTTATAGGTTGACACTCTGGAAGCCAGTAAAAAGAGAGGAAGAGAAGGATTCAAAGTTTTGATCAGAATCCAAAATAAAGTGAACAACAGTAGACAAAACCACAAACTTTCTGAGCAATTCAGTAGATTAACTCCCACTGAAAGACAACATTTTCCAAAAAGGAGTTATTTCTGAATGTTTTTAAACCTTTGTACAAATCCAGATATCTTCATTGTGTAGCACTGTTGTAGTCATTGCAGATTTTCATTTATTTTGAGCATTATTTTGTCAGATTATTTATTTTCATCATTATTTTGTCAGAGTTGAACTCTGGAGAGAGCCTAGCAAATCACTGGGCATCAGCATTGTTGGAGGACGAGGGATGGGGAGCCGCCTCAGTAATGGAGAAATGATGAGAGGGATCTTTATCAAGCATATCCTGGAAGACAGCCCAGCTGGCAAAATAGGAACACTGAAAACTGGAGATCGGATTGTGGAGGTACCAGCTGAGTGCTTTTTGCTTGCAGTACATGAGTTGCTGAGATGGATGAGTAGTCCTGGGCTGTCAGCTGTGTAATTGCTCCAGCTGGCATCACTTGAGCCATACAGTGTGCAGTACCATCTGCTGATGTTTGAGGGCAGATAGCTTGAAGTTGAATATACAACTGAAAGCATAGATGACTGGCAATGTGATCAGAGATCTACAGAGCCAGCCGTTCTACCTGACTGTTTTAAAGCCAGTGCATGTGGAAAAAAATGTTAAATTTGGTGAAGCTACAACATTTTAACTCTGCATATTGGAGTTTGCCATTGGAATGGGCTGCCCAGAGAGGTGGTGGAGTCACCGTCCCTGGAGGTGTTCGAGGAAAGACTGGACAAGGCACTTAGTGCCATGGTCTAGTTGATTGGACGGGGCTAGGTGATAGGTTGAACTGGATGATCTTGGAGTTCTCTTCCAACCTGGCTTATGCTATGATTATATAGCAACAGAAATGGCCAGTAAAAAGCAAGTGATGAAGAGAAATGTCAAACTTAATTCCCTCTTAAGTCCTGGTAAGATCATGTCATTCTTATGCATCTCGTGCAGGAATCAAGGGAGACAGGTTTTTTTTTTTCATGATGTGAAGTTGAATTTGATACAAAGGAATTTAAGAGCATTGTGCCTCTGTGTGGTGGTTTGGGTGTTACCTGCCCCTCCCCGCCCCCCATTAAGTAAATCACCCAGACTAGACTCAGCCAGATCTGGAAATTGAATGAAGCATTATATTTACAGCTTAGCACAATATACAGGCAGGTATTTACAATATATGTACAGTTATATACAGAAATATACAAGGTAAAAGGTAACACAGAAACACATCACCCCTCCCAGAAACCTGAGTCCCCAGGAGGGGCTCCCAAACGCCCTTAGACTTTCTCCCGCCCCCCTGCATTACCCAGGGCATTGCCTTGTGCCTAAGGAACAATGGAGGGTTGGCCAGGG